>JAHDVE020012347.1:0-33626 GCA_022606495.2 Halesus radiatus | reverse complement strand
AGAGCATCTGACCGGATATTAGAAGGGTGCAAGTTCGAGTCCTGTCGGCGACATTTTTTATCTTTGCTCGGAAGGTTTTTTCAATTTGGATGAGTGTTTCAGGCTAATAATTATTGTTTATAAAAATAATTGTTACCCTTTGCGCTATGCACAAAAAATCTTGTCTTAAGTTTTTAAGAACTTTAGTTTATCAATTAATTTATTTTTAAATTAACACCAACTAGTTTCACTTATCTCAAACTTCATCAGGTTAAAACTTAAAACTGAACAAAAATACATGGAATGATCATATATGTAATTGGAATATACAACGGGAAGGAGACAAAATATATGACGAAGCCCTAATCGTCTTCCTTTTGTATTTGCTCACTATATCTATTTTTTTAGTTCTGTGTTTTACCCTAATAAAACTTGAGATAAACGAAACCGGCTGGTGTTAATTTAAAAATAAATTATTGGTTTAAAATTAAATGTTTGTTTTATTTAATAACATATAATTCCAACACAAAACCATGTATAATATGACCTTAGAATGGGGTACTCCAGTAAGGTCACATTTTTTTCGAGTTTTGTACAAAATTACCTTTGATGAGATAAATAAATATTTTTTTACCCTTATTTCTTTATCCAATATGTGCCAAGTATCCAAGTGCTCCTTTCTTATTCTTTCCTGTTCAAACACTGCATATATTACAATGATTACAGTGAAAAATGTTTAAATAACGTTTGGAAAACGAAGTGAATAACTTAAATCAGAATCTTTCCTGGAGAAGTTTGGGGGTATTTTTTTAAAGGGCGCAGTTATCCAAGTAACATTGTGAAACATTGCTTCACGCTCAACATTGTGAGCAAATTTATTGAACAAGTATTAGATTAAATAGTTACGTCGAGAGTAATCATAAATAATTCATTGATATACATTTGATTACATTATGGAAATTAGCGCAACATGTTCCACTTAGCGCACAGAGATGGCGCATTACGCAAAGCGTAACACTTACGTGAGCCCAATGCATGTTACGTTGTATTAATAATTTTTACTCTACGTTACGTAACACTAATTTTAATCATCAGTCTTACTTTCTGCAGTAGGAATTAACGAGAAGACCAGAAGGTAATATATGTTTGGACGACAATTCTTACACATTGGGACCTTGGTTGAAACGATTGTACGTGAAATTTTTATTAAATGTCAATTACGTGTTTGTAATTATCACGTTTCAAAAATTTTGACTAAAAGCATTTCATCAGATTTCTATCGTTTACCACTTTAGGAATTCTGTAATTTTTTTTCTTCCGTTTTGCGTTACCAAAATAAACTATAGAACTTTTAGGACGTTTATCGACATAAGAAATAGCTGTTAGCCCCCTCCTCTCACCTAATAATGTCTAATCATTTCTGTACTTGTTTAATTTAAGTTAGTTTTAAGAACGCTAGTGAATGACATGGATGTGTCAAAACCGGTAGCTCAGTAATAAAAGTAAGTAACAAATGTACACAGTGGATAAAACTCTCCAAAACAAAATGTCTAGAAATTGTTACATAGTTAATGCCCAAGAAATGCAAAAAAAGAGAGAAGATAAAATTCTGCTGTGTTTTTTCTATTCGAAATATTTGATTTCGTACTGCCAAAATTGAAACTTTCTTTTAGGACTACCATATTATTCAAAGAATAGTAGTGACCATCTTCTGCACACTACATATTGAAAACCTGTCCATTAACGGAAGTTTCGTTTCCACGAAAATCCTCTACGATAATATTAATGGTCCTTTGTCCGCCCTCTTCTTTTTTCGTGAGCAATTTCGGTTGTAGCACTTGTATACTTAAAGCACGTGTGCACCGTACTCCGTGGTGTACTTAATATGTAATCTCTATATTTTCAGGGGCTTTTTCTCCTGGTTTACTTTGTTTAGTATTTGCTCGTTTGTAACCCGTGGTAACCTCGAAAGCTTCGATTTTGCTCATTGAGTTTGCTATCAATATCCAAATTTCACGTGCGAAAGTTAATACTAGTATGTGCAAACAGATCATTCACCGCCGGAGGAACAAGTTCAATATTCGATCACATAAAATGGAAAATGTCTTATTAGTAACATAGAAAAATATTGTTTTGTGACTATATCAATCACTGAAAAAAAAACCTTTTTGGCATCTATGAATAATCCTCCTCTGGGTGATTTGAGACAAAAAAAAAAGAAAAAAAGGATGTACTTAAATAAAATTTTATATTATTTCAAAAACTTGCCTGCACACTTGTATCGTTTTATTTCCAAAATTATAATCTCAAAACACTTTTAATTCAATATTTTGTCGCCGTTTCATTGTGTCATGGTGAGCGCGACAGCACAGGCTGAACCGGTCACGGTCATAAATAAAAGTGGAATAAAGTTAAAAAGTGTATTTTATTTAATCATTACAATAGAATTCCATAATGCATTAAAGTTGCTAAAATAGAAATATTATATATATATATATATATTTATTTTTATTTTTTAACTTATATATACATTACTTATATGTATTATAATATTATCTAAACAAAAACATTTTTTACAATTTTATTTACAATATACAATTAAGAATTACAAATCAAACTGTAAAATTTACGACATTAAAAATTGTACATTACGTATTTCGTCACTTCCTTCTTAAATTTCAAAACATTTCCCTCTTCTTTTATATTGGCCGGTATTTCTTGAAAGATCTTCATAGCTCTACGAGTATATAGAAATGAGTTTTGCGATTTTTTTTTCTTTCGAAGGGGTCTTATTTCATTTCTTCTTCTTGTAGAGTGGTTACGTCTGTGTTGGTATTTATGTATATCAGTTAACTTTTAAACCCAACTTCATAATACTTGTTTTCAAATCACCTCATGAATTGCAATGAAACCTCAAAATTATCCGTTTAACATTCCTCGGTCCGTTCCGTGTTTGGGGTGAGGCGGATTATCCGCGCAAAAATAAAACTATCTTAGAATTTATTTATTCTTTAGGGCCATTGATTCGGATTTCACAAGTTTGGCCCTTACGGTGCTAAAATACCACCAGTAAACATCCACTCACTATTTCAATCTAGCGATTTATCTATCACTTGTAGCGTACTCTGATTTTTAATTCACAGTCTCCACTAATTAAAACATAAATATGCAAATTACAATGACAAAGCACGTTATCGAATTACATAATTTTGACCAGTTCCTGTATACATTACTTGGGCCGTTTATGTACTTTTCATAGATAACAAAGTATTCGTCTTTTATGGGAAAACAATCGCAAAACGACTAAATAGTGGTTTTATAACAATATACTTACATAAATGAATTAAAAATTACTTTGTAATTACCACTTTATTAATATATACAAATTAACATGATTTGAAAGCGAAGCTTTCTTCATCAGGACATACAGAATACTAAAAAGTAATAATGTCAAGTATAGAGAAATGATAAATATAGAACACAATAATGTAAGAATAGACGAATTATAAACATAATCAAAAATTGAAGTAGGTAAGTAATTAACGAAAAATGTTAATAAATAATATTATAAAACATTGAATAACAAATTTATGTCAGAATTTTTTTATTTTATTATTATTTATTATTAATATTAATATGAAAATAAATTCAAGATATAGCTGTTTTAAAGAATAGTTGATTTTTAATTATAGTTAATTGACTATTAACACTTTTTCTGATTTCTAAAATTCAAAATATGTCTAATTTTTATTTTTAATATTAGTAAGTAATTTTTTTGTATAAATAACGCGAATCTTCGTATTTTTCACGCCATATTCTGGAATAATAAAATAAGAAAATAATATTGTACATTCTTAATATTTCGTTGTATGTGTTTTTGAAAAGCTTCAATAGCAACAAATTGGAACGCAGTTAACTTCATGTCGAAAACGCCACGTTATTATTTTACAGCTTTACTAAAAACAAATGGAAATTATCACTATAGGGTATGTTCAAGGCCCCATATTACTTGGCCACTCTAGACAATGCTGCGAACCAGCCGAAAGTAAACCGTTTTTTTTTATTGTCATATTGGAAAATGATTTGCATTGCAAGCATTCACATGGTGCAGTTCCCCGCCGAATCCACAACTTTCTGGTGTTAACATAAATATCACACTCTCCTTGTAAATGTTAGCAAGTTTTCTTCATTTTTTAGCAGCGCCAATGGATATTGAAAAGTTGTACATCCATCAAAGTAAATTTAACAAATGTGTTAATATTTAAACAAACTCCACGACATAAATTTTCCATTAGTTCGAGAGTAGAAAAGATATCGATGAACCGTGCACTTACTTGCTATTTATTTAAAGTTAAAAATAACGGAATTTTTGACTTCTCTTAATAATAATAAGAGTAATAACATAGCATTTATATAGCGCGGTTTTGTGTTATTTCTCATCAAGTGAGCTTTACTATAATAAACTTAAACATAATGAATGAATTAAAAAATTACTTTGCAATCACCACTTTATTAATATATACATATCAACATGTTGCGAAAACGAAGCTTTTCTCATTAATAATATATAGAATACTAAGAAATAATAATTCCAAGCATAGAGAAATGATAATTATAGAACTTAAGTCTTTAAAATAAATACTAATATTTTGAAGAAATTATAAAACATGATGATTTATTAACTCTCTTGTAGGTTATTCGTGTATTTCTTTTTAATGTGAATACCGCTCATTGGTCTCAACTACTCCTAACTTGCTGGAGCCAGTGGGTCCATGGCATCCCTATTTGGAGCAAGTTGTGAGGATGAAGGAAATGATATGAAAAAGAGGAAGGTTGGGAAATAATATAGAAATGCTAGTGACCGGCAGAAATTTGAAAAGAACACAAATTTCTTAACTAACTGACTAACCATCAGGCCGTTTTCCCGCAGGGGTAAGCAGAGAGGACGGACCGCCAAACAACTCGATCTTGGCATACACTTCTTGCTTCATTTACATTCATACAACGCCTCATACATTCTTTTCTGTTATTCCGACTTCTGACATGGCCCGACACGAGTATTTGATTCACTTGATCGTGCCATGTCTTCTTCGGGCGTCCCCGGCTTCTTCTTCCATTCAAATTCGCGTCATATAGTCTCCTTACACTCCTCTCTTCGTTCATTCGCTCTACATGCCCCGTCTGGAGTAAACATTCGGAAGGTGTTACGAACAATTATACTATCTTACCTAACTACATAATACATAAATACATCTTCTTCTCCTTGTTCTACTCGGATCGGAGACCCATCGCGTCGACAAGGCGCCTCCAGGGGTCCCTATCCTGCGCTACGTCAGCAGCATCCGTCCATAGTAGGCCCAGCCTTTTCTCCCACTGGAATTGCTTCTCCCGCCTGTATCCGGGACGGCCCACTGGACGTTTTCACTTTGCAATAGCACTCAGAATTTTCTACAGAATACTTACTTCTGGCGTTCTTAATAAATTCACAAGCAACTACACAATACAAAAAAAATTACGGTTAGAATCAAATTTTAAATTCTTTTCTTTAAGGCGATGCAATGGAACGTAATGCAAAATCATGTGTTTTTGGTTTGAACATGGTTAGGCCCAGAAATATGATAGATGATTTAAATAAATATTGCACATAGATCACACTTTGGCCTTTCGTTAAGCCGGAAATTTTTTTGGTGAGTCTTTTTATAAGCCTATAAAAAAATAAAGTGTCAGACCTAAAAAAAAATTTAAAGTGCATAATCTTCTACTTACGAACTCCTTTTCCGATATTATTGTATTGCTTGTTGTGACAAATTAGTTTTTTAGAATATGACTAAAACATTTTAATAATTATGCCTGAACTTTACAAAACCAAATAAATCACGCATTTTGGTGATTTTTGTATGCGTAAATGCGGCCGGTGTTAACCGGGATTTTAACCTTTTCTCCACCTGCGTAAGGAGTGCGTGATTTCGATCGAATTTTAGGAAATGGATCACCTTAATTATTTCGCATACCTAAAATGTATGTACTGTTTTTATCCGATACTTTAAAGAAGCACAGTTTTGGAGGAAAACAACATTTTTACTGGAAGATACAGGCGTTTATCTAGAAATTCGCAAATTACTTATCTAGTTTTTAGTACAATACATATATCCCGAACTTTAAAATACAATTAGAAATTTTATTAAATTACACAAATTTTGTAAAGAATACAATTAATCTTCAAATGAATAAGATTTTTTTTTGTATAAACCAGTATTTAATATATAAATAACATCATGTTAAAACATTTCTTATTGATTTGATTAAAAATGACACAACAAAGTAATTTTAAATGTATTAAAGAAGCACCTAATAATCATTTCATACGTTTTCTCATCTTTTTACATTTTTTTTATATACTGTTTTTTTCTCTATATATAATATCATTCTATGTCAATACATTCGTTCTTTCCTTATATATTTGTGTAATGGTAATTAATGTGAACTAAATTGTAAATTGGACCGTCATAAAACGGAATTTGTTCCTAGTTGAGCAGTCAAAGTTTTCTTACATTTTGTAGTTAAATAATTTTAGTTTAAAATAAATAGATATTATTATTATTATTTAATTAACAGATTTTAATATGCAAACCACCCAGATTTTAATTATCGTCTAATCGACGTTCCACGGTACTTAAAAATTCTAATGGCCGATATCAAAGACAATCAATCGTTATGCCCATGTAATTACCAAGGCCCTTAAACGTCTAAAACGCGCCATCCATCTACTGAGATTTCCGTTGCATCTGAAAGGCATATTTCCCAATCTCCTGAGGCTGTATTCTCCGGTGTTATTGGTGGATCTGACGACCTCCCACCATAAGCCTTTGTTCAATTATTTCTAGTGGTAGGAGCGCAGTAGATAGGAGATACAAGACCCTCAGTTTAACATTAGATCTTGCTTTGAATGGTTTGTGCAAACATAGCTGAAAAAAACTTCAGAGTGAAGAGAAAAATAAAATAATAAACTCTGACAAATCAATCAAAACAACAACATTTGTCATTCCGGATATTATATTAGATAAAAAAACACTGATACAAAATCAAAACAAAGTGTTTTTATATGTTCCTTTATAAGTGCAGTGATTAAATATTGTTTAACCTAATTAAACATCAAAAGTTATTCAAAAACAACTAACGTTTAAAAGAGAAAATTTTAATCTGTTTATTATTTGATGGTGATCAGTAGCATTTGAATAAGTCGTATTAAAACATATTTCAAAATATTTCGTTGTGAGTAAAAGTGACAAATATCTAAATGAAATTATGGCGATTAGTAACAGTCTTTTGAAGGAATGTCTTTCAGCCTTCGTATGATACGTTGTTTAAAACCAAATATATATAATTTGAACGTAATATTCTCTAGACAACTCGTTGTATATTAACTATCGTTGTGCAACTAGTTGCGAAATCACCGAGGAAACAACCGTGTGTTGAAATAAACCGGTAGAACTGTTTATCGTTGATAATTATATTATAAAGTATAGCCTTTAAAATCGAGTTACGATCGGTTCGCGCGGCTAACTTGTTGTAAACATACTAACTATATTGTGAAACCAAATACTGATTTGAAGATTGTGTTTAAGGATTACGGTGATTAGTTTCAGTGGAAGGCTGAAATTTCAGGAAGCGACATGGTCGAAATAAGGTAAACTTTATATAAATTTCATTTAATGATTGTCAAAAGGTGTTGAGGCACGCTTTAACCAAAGTGTGGATAATATGATGAAAGGATTTCCAGTGCAATGTTCAAAGTACAAAATGATTTCTTTTTTAGGATAGTCAAATATTTGCATAATTGATTATCATTATTATTCTTTAATTATTAACACGAACCAATGTCCAATTACACAGAATACATAACACAAAATGAAATAAACAAGAGCTACAGAAAAAGAACTGCACATACATAATACAAAAATGAAGCAAGGACAAAAATACGCATTTGAGAGAACATTCAAGTCAAAGTCTGAACAAAGTTTTAGTGGAGTCCATGATTTTAGACATTCTAAATCATAATCTTGAATTCAATTCAGACTAGAACTAAAAATTTCGAGGCCCTGACTTGAGTTCACAAAGTTTCGACATTCTGGACAGTGAAAAATGGTACCCATAATTAATAGAGTGTTGATTGAGGAAAAGCAATCCATTGTTTCTTAGTATATGTCAAGGAATGTTGAATGATTTGCAACAAAGAATAGAGTCAATAATACAATTAATTATTTTGAAAATTCAAACAACATCAAAGTCTTTCCTACGCTTTTCCAGTGTAGAAATATTTATGGTTGGTTGGCTAATGTTTTTAGTGTCATTTTTTTTGCACAGGCGCTGTATAAAGTTTTAAAATAATATCATAGCATTCCATATAGTTGAATTGTCAAGAAAAACATAGTTTTTAGTTAATTGGATAGATTACAGATGAAAATGGTACTGACATTGCTGCTATGAATAATTAAAATTTCAAGAAATATTTGCAGACGTCGCAGACCACGAAATATATCGGATTTGTTGGCAAATCTATCCATATAGAAAACATGTTTAGTTAAAAAGTACTTTTTATGACATTATATACACCTTGGAGATTATCTTCACGCTGTGAAATCTTCCAATCTCTTTATACAAAAATGAATGATTATCTATCTGTCTGTTTGTTCTTGATTTTCTCAAAAATTACTTGATCGGTTTCATTAAAATAACACAGTTTGTTTTTATAAGTGTCGGGAAGGTTTAGAGAGTAGTTTGAATGAAATCCAATATGTAAAACTGTTGTTATAACGTTTTAAAATTAGTTTTAATAACATTGAATCCGCCATGTTTTATTTGGGTTAGACCATAGATATACCATTCCGGTTAGCCATATATTACATATTCAAAAGAAGGAGGTTTTTTTAGGTAGAATATTTTCAAAATTGAAAACACAAGTGAAAACTTTTATATAAATATGTTTTTAAATAAATCAAATTTTCAAATGAATGTTTTTTTTTATTCTTTGTTTAGAGATAGTAGATCGCAGTCGAATCAATTATGGCACCCTAACGACAAGTAAGAATTCACAACTTCATAACTTTATTCCAAAAAATATATAAGTTCCCGAGCAAGACCGGGTACACATTTGCTAGTTACTTAATATATCTAATGGAATATACCATAACATATAATTTAGTAATATGTTATTGGTTTCCCATTTGCATGTAACGAATCATCAATAAAATTTTCCTATAAAGTTACTCACCTCGCGGAAAGTTTAATATTAATGTGATTTGATTACCCATTGTTTATTAACTACACGAGTGGTTGTTCCTCTTTGTGGTGTGAATTACTGGAAAAACCTGCGCGTTTTGATATATGATGGTGGTTTTATTGATTCTAGAGAAGTCATGACTTATGGTCGTGTGGTTGCAGGTTCGTTTCTGGTTAAGTACAATGCAAGCATTGTGTCGTGATCTATAGCGTCGTTGCTAATGCGTTTGACTTTCAGTCGGATGGTTGTAGAATTGACTCACACGCATTTTTTTTATTGCAGTATATTTATTTTCAGGAGTTTAGTTCAAGAATATTCTATAAGATTTTTACAATGAGCAAACACTTTGTGGATTGACATGATGAACTAAATAAAAAGGACACTCTTCTTAAATCCAGTTTTATTTTTGTATAAATACTTCGACTAGTTTCGGTAAATAATATAAAAGGTTTAAATACAGTAAATTTTAAGTCCTGAAGATGATTTAGTCATGTCGAAACTAGTCGACGTATTTATATAAAAATAAAGGGGCAATCAAAAAAAGTGTATTTTTATTAAATTCAATATTATATAATGCAACAATAAATAAAAATAATTATACAAATAGTAGCGCAATAATAGAACAATATAAATACATGCATGTTGTGATCAATGTAAACAAGTTGTTTTTTTTAAATACGATCAAATACAAAAACAGTAGAACAGTTTTGTTATAGTAATAACACACTACAATTACATCATAGAAATTAAATATTATTATTAAATTATCAAAATATCAGCAACTATCACACAAGTAGAGAAATACAAAAATAGTAGGAAACTTTTATTAGTCAGAATGGACTCTTAATCTAATAGCGCCAATTAAACAATTTTAAAGATATCTGCAAATATCAAGGAGATATACATTCAACGAGTTCATTATATTTGTTTAAACTACAAAATTAGTCAACTTTGACAAGTTCACAAATAAAAAATTTGATTTATACACTTGCTAGTGTAAATACAACATACTCGCATTTTTTGCTTCGATGAAAATTCAACACATGCATTAATCGGCACACTTTTTAAAAGTGATATGAACATGCAACATTACCGCGGTATTAGCGGCCCTGGCGTGTACTTCCGGACTGAATTGCTATTATAATCAATATTTTACTATATTTGTAAACATTTTAGATAGTGCGCGAGCAGAGACGCTTTAAATATTAATAAAATCTTAAGAGCCTCTTTTAAAAAAAAATTATAATAATAATAACAATAGTTCTTTATACCAGAAGGTATGCAGGGGTAGTGAAATGCAATACGTTCCATAATATACACTTGCCCTAAGGATGTAACCGTTGTTCCGAAACTGGTAGGCGTATAAAATAAATGTGGTTTAAACAATTTTTGAGTGTTTCATTTGATTATCATGGATAACCACAAAGTTATAGCTTCATACAATAGTATAATAATAATTTATTTATTCTGTAATATGGGGAGGTTAGTGCAGTTCCATATATCCCATAAAGTATGTACAAATAACATAAATAATATATATTCATAAAAGTGGAAATAAAAAGAGAATATAATAGATGTCAGTGAATTATTGTACATAAGATTGATGGAGCTAATATATTTCTCCATCTTTCTTCTATGCTGGAATTTGGACTCTGGCGAGATTCAATAATGAGACATTTCGGGATTTGTTTACCCTATCCCTAAATCCTTCCACCCGGGTTCTTATGAGGGCTGCAAATCCAGGAACTCGCCCTTCCGTGAGCATGTTGGAGGCACTGCAGTGTCTGGAAAGACCGAACAAGGCGCGGCAGGCGCTGTTGTACTGAACGCGAAGTCTTTCCATGCTACCCTTCTTGAAGTTCGCCCAGATCTCGCATGTGTAGAGAGTTGTACAGAAAGCAAGAAATAGCGTCCTTTTCACGAGTGGACTGCAAAGATGAAATCTTCTACTGAGCATGTTTGACTGTACACTGAGTGCTCGTCTTTGCCTGTCGATATCATCGTCGTCCATCAACTTACTAGTAAGGATGTGTCCCAGATACTTGACTTTTTCTATCACCTTCGGAAGTTCACCATTCAAGAAAGCTGGTGGAATTTTTTTAGGACCCTGTCCATATCTAATAATCACCAGGGCTGTTTTTTTTTGGGTTATACAGCACGTTTGTTTCGTGTGCGAACTCTTGACAGATTTTTAGGAGGAAACGTAGCCCCCTTATCGACGATGCAATCAATACCATATCATCTACATAACTCACATTGTTGGCACACTGTCCTCCAATATGGCAGCCTACCCCAGCATTGTTTAGCCTGTGGATGAGTTCATCCGTGAATATGTTAAATAATACTGGAGACATGCAACCTCCCTGTCTGACCCCACTTCTCAAGTAAAATGGTTCGGACAGTCCGTATTTCCACTTTACAAGGTTTTCCTGCTGCCGGTGCCAAATGTCGAGAATCTGTACAATCTTCGTTGGAATCCCTCTTTTATTTAGTTCAACCCATAGTAAATAATGAGAAACTCTGTCGAAGACCTTACTGAGGTCCAAGAAACAGGTGGTATAAGTGATAATAGTACTAACAAATAAATAACAATAAGTACGTAAAATACGAGGAAGAAAAAAGAAAAGAATAACATGAAAAGATTAATCAGTAAAATATGGAAAATGTGTTCATTCACTAAGAGAGAAAAGAAAAATTAACAAGTTTATGGTGGATATTTGATGGTTTTCCGTTTTAAAACGGCCATCAAGGGAGACTCCATCCATGTAGCGGTAGCAATACTGATGGTATACTTGGATTGGCGTACTCTGCACCATGGGCTTCCCATGCGGTGGCAGAGAAGTGCCCTGAAAGGATACACTCGTCCTTCCAGGAACATTTCTGTAGCGCTGCAGTATCTCGGTAGACGGAATAGTTGGCGATATGCATTATTGTAGGTGACTTTTATCTTTTGCCATTGGGATGCAGTATAATACACCCACAGTTCTGATGTATACAGAAATGTGTAAAACAATATATAATATACATGAACAAAAAATGAATAAAATCATACATAGGTGACGTAATATTTATTTTTTGAATTTTCGATTTCTATAATTTATTAAGGACTAGGTGATGTGTACCCGGCCTTGGCCGGGATTATTAATTTTTTCTTGAATAAAGTTATAAAGTTGTGAATTCTCGCTTGTCGTTTCGGTGCCATAATTGATTTTACAGCGAAAGTAATGCATTGTGACCACTATTACTATCTATAAAGCAAAGACACGTTCATTTGAAAATTTCATTTCTTTAAAAAAAATTTTTTTTCTAAATACCTATTTGTGTTTTCCATTTTGAAAATATTCTACCGAAACATATCTTCTTCTTTTTAATATGTAATCTGTGGCTAACCAGAGTGGTATATCTATGGGCTAACATCAATATAAAATGGCGGGTTCAATGTTGTTCATACTAATTTCAAAACGTTATATCAACAATTTTATATGATTTATTTCATTCCATTTCATCTCTATTTTCAGCGAAACCGGTCGAGTAATTTTCTAGAAAATTGAGGACACATAGACAAACATTCATTTTTATATAGGAAGATATATTTCACAGAAAATCTGTTAAAATATATGTAAAATTACAATTCCGCCAAATTGCGTCTTTAGGGACACTAGTGTAGCATGTTAACCACCTTAATATTTTTTTATTTTTATATGAATACCTCACAAGAGTCCCAACTGCTCTCAACCGTCTGGAGCCAGTGAGACTATGGTATTCCCAATTGGGGAATGTTGTGAGGCTGAAGGTATTGGAGAGGAGAAGAGGGAGATGGGGAAATACCTGGCTATTCAGATCTGGTCACCAAACACGGCTAAAAGCCATTTCAAGCAATATTTCAATTCTGAATGGTGGTCTTTCACCAGGGCGATACTGAGAATATCTTGAACTCTGGATGTATATGGTAAATATCAGGAGCTGCGAGTATTATCATATTCCTACAGTATTTGATCTGAGTGATAAGTTATAGGCTAGATACATTACATTGTAAAGCGTCCTTGAGTTGATGTTCCCACAAAAACGGCGCTATAGAAATAATCCATTAATTATGAATATTATTAGTATTAACCTATAATGCGGTATTTACTTTAAAAAAGCATAAGTACCTAAATTGGTTATATAAGTTGGATTTCTCGACATAATATGACATTAGCGTGATTGATTCTAATGTAAATAACACTTTAATGATTATGGTCAGCTTCCTGTAAGCAATGGACAATGAGGGGTAATTATGATGCGACAAATCATGTTAGTGCATTCTTACTTGTCGTATTCGTGATAATAATACATACACTATAATAAACGACATCTGTTATTATAATTTTTTCATCACAAAGTCGAATGTGTTAGTCCCTGTCCATTATTTTATGTTTTTATATGCTATAATTAATATACACTATAAAACCAGTAATCATAGCTCAAAAGGCAATTTTTAAAATTATTCTTAGAGTCCCAATCAGAACTCCAACAGACTATGCTTTTAATCCCCTGAATTTAATGTCTCTGAAACAATTATTTTCAAAAGATTAAAAGATTTAATTTACGCATTCTAAAACCAGGATAACTTTGCACATACAAACTCGGGTCGATTTGACATACATTCTACCAACCTACAGCTAAAACAACTTTTGGTCAAAGAAATTTTGCAATATTTCTCTATGAAAGTATTTAACATCCTCCCTCTAGCAATAAAAACCGTTACAAAATTAACAAAAGAAGTAATAAGATGTGGATTATGGACACGAGAAGGAAGAATATGTACTCGTATATGTTGCAACCGAACAGAGTTTAACGGTCACGGTATGTTTTCTAATAGATTTTAGAATTTTTATTCATTTATTAGATTATGATTTTCCTCTAGTAATATTTTAATGTACAATAATTATGAAAAATTTAACAAACTTACAAAAAACTTGACCTAAAATATAATCCATATATAAAACCATGTACAATGTGACTTTAGAATGGGGTACCCCAGTGAGGTCACATTTTTGCGACTTTTGTAAAACATTATAAAATAAAAAATACTATTTATACTGTAATTTACACGTCAATTTTTTTAATATATATTTTAATTTTAATATAATATACATTTTTTTTTTTATATGAATACCGCACAAGAGTCCCAGACTGATCCCAACCGTCTGGAGCCAGTGAGACTATGGCATTCCCAATTGGGGAATGTTGTGAGGCTGAAGGTATTAGGGAGGGGAAGGAGAAGGGGGAGAGGGAGGTGGGGAAAAGGGGAAATACCTGGCTATTCAGATCTGGTAACCAAACACGGCTAAAAGCCATTTCAAGCAACGTTTCAATTCTGAATACATTTATTTATATATATGCAATTTATATATATCTACACGACATAGTTTAAAAAATATTTCCGAAATTCGAACGAAATCACGCACTCCTTATGGTGGCGACCAGGTTGAAATTCCCGCTTAACACCGGCCGCATATTTCGACCGCAAAAAAACATCACCAAAATGGGTTTTTTTTTATTTCATAAAACTTAATTCTGACGAATTAATAATAATCATAATGTTCATGGTGACCCATGAACAATATGACAATATGAGAAAAGGGGTTTGTAAGTAAGATTTACACCTTTTTTTAAATCTTTAAACTTTAATTTTTTTAGGCCTTTAAAAGGACTCACCAAAAACTAGCCCGTTAAACGAAAGGCCCAAGGTGCGTTCTACCTGCAGTATTTAATTAAATCATCTAAGATATTTCTAGACTATCAAATTTTAAAACCAAAAACAGATGATTTTGCATTACTTCGCATTGCATCGCCTTAAATAAATAAACAATATGAAATTCCATTTTGGGAGACAACAATTGTGGTATGTTGTGAGGCTGAACGTAACAGCGAGTGGTATGGGATATGAAGAGGAATATTAAAAGTACCTACCTGACAGTCTGAACACTTCAGACGGCTAAAGATATTTTAAGCAACACGTTTCAACTCTCAATCAGAGCACAGTGGGGAGACACGCCTAACGTGTAAATAATCTTCAGAAAAGATCGGATACTAGCTGAGTGGACACATGCGTCGGGTTTGTACTCAGGCATTGTGAGCTAAATTCTCTGTTGGCTAACTCCTCCATCTTTCTAATAGTTTCGCTTATAATGATGGTGTTAAATTCAAACATTGTCAGGTTAATAGTAAATCAGGTATGATTGTCTGTATTTCAAAACGTGATTTTTTTTATTTACATAAAGACATTTATTTATTTATTTGTAAGAAACAGACAGCTTCTAATGCAAATACATATACAAATTAAGTTTAACAAAAAGGTAAGTCAACAAATGTTTTTATGCTAACAGTGGTTAAATACATTTTTTTATGAAGTTAATAAGATATAAAAAAATAAAATAAAAAAAAGGAGGAAGGGGGGAGAGAAAGAGGAAGATAGGATCGGGACAGGAGATGCTATCGATACATTTTATACTCGTGCATCAATTTGTGGTCGTACGTATTACTGCGGTGCGATATTTTGAAAGGGTATTGTGAAGAATGTCGATATTGTGAAATTGTGAAACTTTGCGCATAAATACAGGAAATTGAAGAATTTGATTGAGATTGGTTCTGTATGTGGACAAATGAAGAAAAATTATTTTAAGGTTAGTCGGGTTGGTCTTGACGGTCCGTGAATTTATATAAAGTTGGTGGGCTCTGGCGAACCCAGGCCATTATTCATAATTTTATACAACAAGATTTAATCAAATATTAAACGTCGCGTTTGAAACGTAATGAAGTTATGGAATTTTAAGGATTCGGTATTATTTGCAAAGTGTAAATTAAATTTATAATTTATATGCTTAAAGAATTTACATTGAATGCTGTCGATTCTTTCAATATAGGCTTGGTATAAAGGTGTCCATATCGGTGTGCAATATTCTAATATATTATAATAATAAGTGAGTGGGGATAAGGCATACAACGATGTTGCATTCCAATGCGTTATCAATTCAACTCATTTTGGACTCTTAATTTCTGCAGCATACCATAATATAAGGTTTTACTTTTTTTTTTCTTTTTTTTTTCTTTCAGGGCAAATATGTAGATGAAAATATAAAAACAAAAATATATAAATAAACAACAGAAAAATAACACAAATAAAAACATGTAGATTTAATGGAAATACATAACAAAGTTTTACAAGAGAGAAAAAAAAGTACACCTACAAAGCTTAGCAGGTAAAGGAAGCCTGTTTGACACAAAACTTAATATTGGATTTGAGGTCAAAATACCCACCCAAACTGAATGATCTTTTTAAAAAATAAGGGTTTACTAAATTTCTAGTACGGATTATAAGTAATTTATTTATTTTTGATAAATGAATTAAATATTATATTTTATATTCACTACTTACTAAGTGGTGAATATTTTATTAACCTTTGTGATTAATTACTTACCTACTTTAATCAGTTTTCGTGTATGTTTATAATTTATCTATTCTTACATTATTGTATTCTAATTTTTATCATTTTTCTATACTTGACCTTATTATTTTTAGTATTCTATATACTCCCGATGAAGAAAGCATCGCTTTCGTAACATGTAGATATCTTTATTTTAATAAAGTGGTGAATACAAAGTATATTATTTGATTCATTTATTAATAATGATGCCAGAAAATGAAAACCAATCTTAGAAGAAATTACATTTATTTTTATTTTAAATTATGAAATATAAGTCGTTAAAGAAATCGATTTTTCATGATTTGTGGGTACTGTAGTTTTAGTGATTTGTGGGTACTGTAGTTTTAGTGATTTGTGGGTACTGTAGTTTTAGTGATTTGTGGGTACTGTAGTTTTAGTGATTTGTGGGTACTGTAGTTTTAGTGATTTGTGGGTACTGTAGTTTTAGTGATTTGTGGGTACTGTAGTTTTAGTGATTTGTGGGCACTGTAGTTTTAGTGATTTGTGGGTACTGTAGTTTTAGTGAATTGTGTTATAATATTGTTTTAGTTTCAATTTTATTTAATATTACTGTTACATGTTTCACAGATAGTGTATAACATATTTAGTTGATTAGTTTTTCATTATTTAAAACTTTTTGTATAATTTCCGACAGCTTATAATCTTTGTAAAAGTCCAGCTGGGTGTAAAATGAGTAAATATGTGAAATTAGGAAAGAATGTAACGGGATATAGCGCAGAGTTACAGTTCGGTGGCGATGGGTGGAGATTGGAGGTCTGGAAGGAGAGCGGAAGGCCGGCTGGTTCCTAGGAGGTTATATTACGTGAGGTACGATACACTATATCTGAGGGGTCCTAAACATTTTGTTCACGTAACAGCAATTTTTTCAGATATTTGTACGTAATAATATCGTTATGAAGAAGCTATTTAAGTGAGTAGACTTAAATAGTTATTAAAAAAGTAGGCTAATCTTATTACGCTAAGAAATTTCTATTATTTTATATTCTACTACTTCTACTGACGACCGCGCATGGTGGCACGGTGAGCGAAACCCCGTACTACTCTTGCTAATTACTGCGCCATCCCGCAAATTATCAACTCACGCAAACATATATATTGATTTTGTTCCCGATTTTTCGACAAAACATTTTATTCTCTTAATTTTTTGCATTCGATAATTTAAAAAAAAACGTTTTTATTATTTTAATTGTATTCATTTGTTCTGGTTGGTCATTAATACGACGCATTTCAATGGGGAGGTTACTGTAGTTTTTTATGGCTTGATAAATATGATGATTTTGCATTTGAGGTATTTTCAAATTAGGTATAATAATACTTGTATATTTTAATTATTTTTTTCCAATACATATAAATGTATTGCTGAGGAACACACAAAATAGTATCGTATTTCAGAGTCGGCTAAATCCACTTTTCTGTTATTTTGATTTAAATGTCAATTGCTGTAGAACATACTACTTTCTAACGTTTCTGCATTTTTAAAAATAACATTTTTTTTATGTTAAGAGACGTTCCACGCGTTACATTAATTAACCAGCGATTCCTTACCGTATTTGGAATAAAAAATGTTAGTTTAATTTTAATCTCCGCTGATTTAATTTTTGTTTGTTTATTTTTCTATCTATCTAAAAACATAAAAATTTGGTAGGTATTTGACGGGTAGGGTCGAGTTGGGAGGTTGGACATTGACTCGGCTGAGTGATCGGTGACATGTGAAAATTTGCTGCCATATTTATAAAAAATATACGGTTCTGGAGTTCGTATACCATCAGTTGGCGGCGACTAAAATGCAACGCGTAAATAACAAAACTCAACCGCACTTATTGCTACGTGCGATTACTCAAACTTCTCGAGCTTTAGTAATCTATTCCAGTTTTGTTCCGCACTGATTACCAAACACTCATACTTAGTATTATCGTAAGGCCATCATTAAATATCTAAATTATTATTTATTCTTGAAAATAAAAGCTGCATTTAATATACGAATGGCATAAAAACACTTCATTCGCATAATGTCAGCAAACAGTGCTGCAGTCCCATATAAGTATAAGACTAGGGACAAATAAAAAACAACAAAAAAAAGTTTTTATTAATTGACCGGTCAGTGGCTGAGTAGATAACGCATCTGGGTCTCACCCAGGCGTTGTGAGTTCAATTCCTCGGCTGGCTAAGTCCCCCATTACGACACAAGCAACATCTCCCACTGTGATGATAGTAGGAGATTTTCAAATATTGTATGGTTATTCGTAACCCCGGAATCTTTGTCTTTCTCTTAAAGAAAATAAAAAAATATGTATGTGTTTTTTTATTTATTTTTTATTGTTTATTCCATATTTCGTGGAGGGTGGTGCAATCCCATGAGCTCTATATGATGCATAGAATATAATATATCAAAATATAATTAAAATTACATGTTTTGGTTAAAAACGCAAGAAGATTAAATACAAACAAAAAAACATCAAGAATTGGCTCCATTTCTTGTAAATGGGACCCTACCAGGAATCCAGTGTTGCCATCCCAAAGGTGTTTTCACCCTTGGCTCGTCGCGTACCACACTTGACGATCAGTTTTCTGATTAGAGCTCGGAATCCAAGAACGCGCCCTTCTGCAAACATCTCAGTGGCACTGCAGTACGGGGATAGTCCAAAAAGCATTCGGTACAAGTTTTTATATTGCACTTCTAATATTTTTAAAGTTTGTTTATTAAAGTTGGTTCACAACTCCGAAGTACATAGGCTGGTGCAGTACATGTTGAAAGGTTGAATTTTGCTTCTGGGTTTCACATAATAAATCTTCGAGAAATCACAGTTGCTCCAATGCAGATCTTCTCTGTCACTCAATATCTGGATCATCTTTGAGCATCGCTGTTATGATATTGTGTCGTTTAGGCTAACTGGTAATATTTTTTAAGGTCCTGCGTCCGCCTTGAACGCTATCAACACAGATTTCCTTGAGTTATGGACCATATCGAGTTCAGCGGTAAATTGTTCACAAATCTTTATCAGTTTCCTCATGGCTTTGATGCTTGGTGATAGAATGACAATATCATCTGCGTACGCAATACTATTAATTCATGTATTTTCCAGATGACATCCTACTTTTTCAAAGGTAAGTTTTTCACTTAAATTGTCCATATAAACGTTAAATTGGATCGGTGATAAATTTCCCCTTCTCTGATGCCTCATCCCATGTTCACTGGTTTGGACATCTTATTTTTCCAGATTACTCTGCTTTATTACTGATGATGCCAGATTGCCAGAATGTTAATGATTGAGGTTGACAGTTTCCTTTCTTTTAGTTTTTTTCCAAAGCAGCACATGCAACACTTGGATAAAGGTACTTTACTCAGATATAGAAAACAAGCAAACACAGTTGTCTTTCTAGAATTATAATATTCTATAGTTTGTTTGATTTGTGTGATGTACATTCCATTGTAGTTTTGTTCTTTTTTTGTATCTGAGATCCTATCAAAATGATAATATCTGCCTTTGGAAAGCTTGAACAATATTCGTCACAATTTATAAGCAAACCAACCTTGCCTCAATAGCGATATACCAAATTTAAAATTTTTTTTTTTTTTTTCGTTCCAAAAGTGAACGACCGCGACCTTAATTCAAAACAGAAAAAAACTTGTTAGCAATCAAATTAACGAATCGTACGTGAAATATTCTGTCTTTAGTATCCATGGAAAAACATTAATTGATATTCAATTTTTTTCGACTAACTTATTGACAGTTATAGAACCTCATTATAATATTTAAACACTGAAGATAATATTAACAAATCTCAAATTAATTATGAAACAGAAAGACAGAAAATAAATAGGTAACGGTGGCATCTAGGAAAAATATGGGAAATCGTCGAAGATGATATTAATACTTATTAAATTAAAGCATGATTTCAATAAAAATGACGGAAATTAATAAGGCGACATTAGCTTAGTTAGTAGAGCCTGAATGCAGAAAAACCAAGAGGTTTTGGGTGCATGTCTCAGATGCATCCGATATCTTTTTTATTTTATGTGTCTTTTCTGTTTCGTATTTCATTTGAGATTAGTTAATATTATCTTCACTGATGAAATATTAATTGGTAGTTGAGAATAAATCGCGATAGGATACGGTACACTTTTGAGGAAATCCTTAGAAGAATCTTTGGAATCATTAAAAATAATGATGTTATAGCGGCCAAGGTACAACCACGAGCAATTAATTATAATATTCGAAGAGCTGTATGAAATGTCTGTAATGGTGTACTTCCATCTTAATATTACTAAGCATAAAATTATAAGATTCTTCAAAATTCGTTGATATTTCGATTATTCATTGAGCGCTATAAATCTTGTACAATGTATCAGACACGGGCGAACTGTAGAGGGCAGTTAACCTCGATCTTTGGAGAGGGCTGGCGGGGAGGGAGATATAACCGATCGTTCCCTTGCGAGGGGGGAACGACACCAACATTGTTTTGTCCAAAAATCCTTTTTGATGATAAGCTGTTGGCGTGACGCTCCCGACCAACCGTAAAATATATTTAATTTTACGCTCAAATCAAATTTCAATGTTTCTTAGGCTAGGGGTCATAACATCAAAAACCATTTATTTTCCTTAGGAGCACTCCTACAACAAACTTGGCAAAAGGACCTAACTTCATAATCAAAAAATGTAGTAATTTTTCACCACATTACAGTGTCAAAAACTCGAAATAATTAGTGAATGAAAGTAAAAAATTTTACGTAAAATCCTTATTTAGCAACATCCCCATTGAAGAGTGCCTTATAATGATTTAAAAAATGTTTGAAAATTTAATATCAACCCGGTGATAAGAAAAGATTTATTCCAACCCATAAAAATTTGCGTAGAAACAAATTATTTTCTTTTTAACGATACCTACTATCAACAAAATGATGGTCTTCCCATGGGATCACCGATAAGCAGAGATATTTATGGATTATACTGAAAACATAATCCTTAAATCTCCCTTAGCTAAATATGTTGGATAGGCACCAACCGACAGTTAGATATCTTCACTAATTGGGCTAACACCGTTAATAATAAAATCTGCTTCACAATTGAACATGGGATCGAAGGTAAAATATTTAGAAGTAATAATAGACTTGCCTTCGTAATATTTAAAAAAAAGCAACTTTTACAGATACAACAATAAATGCAAACTCAACTCATCCTTGGTCTCATAAATTATCAGCTTACCATTAAATGGTACATAGACTCATCGATATCCCTGTAGACAAAATAGCGCATGAAAAAGAAAAGGAAACAATAAAAACAATCGCGGTTAATAACGGCTATGAGGCAAATAACATTGAAAAAAATATAAAAAGTAAGAAATATAAAAATAAAATCAATCTAATATATCCGGTAAATAATAATAAACTAGAAAAATTTGCATATAAACATTGAGTTAGTGTTTGTTTAGTGTAATTGTGGCTTAGCGTTTGGTTTTGTCTGGTTTTTCTGTTGGGCATTCTTAATTCAATTCGCTCGAGTATTTCATCTATCACAGAGGTGGCTATTTTTTTTCTAAAAATAGTACGCATTCGGGTTTTCTACAACTTTCCAGTGACAAGCAATTTTCTGCAGAAAGAGTACATCAGACTAGATTCTTCGATCTTCCAACGACAACATATTAAAAACAACAACCGAGAGAACGTATGAAAGGGACAACCGAGTATAAAAGAGATAGCATAACTCAGCGGATCATATAAGCGAATGAATGGTTGTCTCGTCCTTCTTCGCTCCTTAAGACCCACCTTGTAATATTGCGACCATTAATCATACTCTAACTACCGATACATTGATTTTAATTAGTTTTTTTTTTATATGTTATTATGGACAAGAAAATATATAATACATTCGGACAAGAAAATAAATATTTTACCAACGCTAAGTAACACCTCCAAAACAATCGTACGATATAAATATTTAATTTCTCTGATGGATCTCATATCCATGATTCCTGCAACTATTCAAACATTTCTTTATGGAAAACCCGCCGCTCTTTTGCAAAGGAAGTGTGAATTTTGACACCCAGGTTCTGAATCATTAAACAGAAAAGATTTTTTAAATAATAAATCAAGTCTTGCTTCGTTATTTTTCCAGCGATGTAAATATTATATTATTTGTACTGATATGTTTAAAGTATTCAGTATAGATATATTGGCATTTAATAAAGAAATACTACGCACTATCTCTGAGTCTAACCAGTCTGTTCATCGACCTTACGGTCGTAAAAGTAAGTAGGCATAGTTACAAAGATTTTTTAAATACTTAAATAAGGATATATATTTTTTTAATAAATTAACTTTTTTTTAATTAAGGTGAAATCAATTTGTGACACTATTTTGAATTAAATAATTGAGTAATTGAAGAAGGCAATATTAACATAACCTGCGTGAAACATGAAACCGAAAGAAACAACAGAAAATAAAAAGATATCAGTCAACACATCACAACCTCAAAACTTTACTCGTAACAATTTGCAATCCCTGACAACGCCGGGTACTTCAGGTAGTTTATTGTATTATACTCACTCCTCGCACTGTGCGCACTCCACGCACTTCTTGCTTCATTCGCATTCATACGTACGTACTATTTAGTTATTCCAATTATTGACTATTTCAGAATCGTACTGATAGAAGATCACCATTAAGACCCGAAATTTTAATTGAAATAATTTTAACTGTGTTTGGTGACTAGATCGGAATAGCCAAGCACTTCCCATTCTTCCTCTTCTAATTTTCTTCCCGTCCCCACTCTCTCTAGACTTACAATAAACTCCAATTCGGAATATCATCGTTCCACTGGCTCCAGACATTTGGGTGTAGTTAGAACATTTTTTTTCTAACAATATGGTACCGTATGAAAATTAGTACGTAGTATGGAAATAAGTATATTTCCTTACAAACGTAAATTGATTTGCTTCTGTTTTCTTCTATCCATTATAAAAATGAATAGAATAACGGTGAAAATGTGTGAATTAGTAACAGTCAAAACGCTCGAACGAATCAATTAATTTGTAAAAACTAACAAAGACACTAATGGAGTTTTGTAGTAATATTTCTTACAATAAGATAATTGATTAGCCAGTTTTTTATTTAACACAAAAAACGTTTATCCTGCAGATAAATATAAACAAAGTTTAATTTATTCAATAGATATTACTTATTTTAATTTAAAATACTTGTTTTGAAAGCTATATCGTAGTTTAGTTGTAATGTATTCCTGGCGAGGGAAGAGTACTTCCGAAAGCGGTCGAGATTATTGTATTAAATTGAAGTTGTTCAAAACAAATTTCTGCGTTCATATTATAATTATGTCAAGCCACAAAGTAAATGTTTTTTTACGAATATGTTATATATTTCTGTATCGGACGTGTTCGCCTCTCCCGCAATGTTTTGACGCGGCCATTTGACAAACATATTCATTATATTACACTTGCACAGAGTATGTTTATTTGTAAATGAGTTGGATCGTATGGAGAATAAATGTTATTTCGCTGTCCCCAAATGATCCCAACTCTCTCCCTCTGTTGAATGTATAATTCATGTTCTCGAGCTCTACTCATAATTCTGCTTAAATTGGGTTTTTGTGCAGAATTGCATTGCAAAGTACAAAAGTCGTTAACGAGGTCTTGTCGTCAGTGTCTTTTCCCCCTTTGCAAGGGATCGACACAGGTTGTGTTTTCTCCCATCCCGCCTCTCCGCAGATCGGGATCAGCTGCCCACTACAGTTCACCTGTGTGGCATTACGTCTGATACAATTTCAGTTTTTGCAAGTTTACACGTCATGGTTTTTCACGAATAAATAACATGGTCATAATATAAGTTTCATAGTAAGCCACTAATTCCGCAGACCGTTTCTGATGACGTGATGGTCTCATTAACTCGAGTGCAATTTGTAGACAAAGAAACAGGTAAAAATAAGACGCTACAAGGGGAAGAGATTACTTAGAAACATTATTTTAATGAGTAACACTGCACACACGCAGCAAGAAATGAATAAATATTCATATTAAAGTTCACGATATTCGCACGGAGTGGACTTTGACGACAAATGATTCAGCAAAAATCTGTTCCGTTATTTTTTTATGACCTCTTCATCTTTTCAGTGGTTGTGACGTACGCAAGAGCCATTTTTTTTTTGTTGAAAAATCTTCGCCAGATAAATAAAGATTTATATTGCTGGTTTTGTCATTAACAAATACTTAAGTGTTTTTATGTGTAAATAAAGTAAAGATGGTATCTAGATATTTGCTACGAAGATTTCTAAAATTATTTATTATAGCTTTAATAATGTGCATGCATTTTACAAAACAACTTAAGAGGAACTGCTGCGCGGCCTGTTTCATACAAAATTTAATTTTGAATTTAAGGCCAAAATACCCACCCAAACTGAATGATCTTTTTTTCAATAAAAAAAGGTACAGTAAATATCTAGTATGGATTAAAAGTATTTTATTTAAAGAATTGTGGGCCATTAAAGTAATCAAATTTTCATGATTTTAGAGGCGACTTTGAATATTATTTATGTTTATTTTATATTTATCTTTTAACGATTTTAGTTTGTTACGTATGTTTATATTTTTTTTATACATATATGTAAGTACCTCAACTGTATATTTATTATTAAGTTTTGAAAGACAAGCACCCGTGAGTTAAACTACTGAAAAGTAGCTTATCGAGACTTTTTTGTCTTAATTTCTTAAAGTAAATAATTTTTTTTTTTTTTTACCAAAACTTTAGTTAACTTTTAATTTTTTTTCTATTAATATTAATTTACTGCTCGACTTCGCCCGAAACTCTTGAAAACTTGTCTTATCTTACATTTGTACAGTGCAATTGATATTTCAAAGCTCCCTAGCTAAAAATATTTACGCTAACCTAAAAACTTTAGGGTCTCTAAAACTGTAATTTCATGACACCTGAGCACACCGTTTAAAAGCAGGTTTTGCAGCGAGTTAAAATTTAAATATATCGACTGTGTTTTGGTCAAAGACGTTATCTGTCATTGTCAGACCTAGTTGTATTATATAGAATCATTAACAACTTAATTGACAGCCCTGTCATCCTCGCCACTATTAAATTAAATGTATCAACAATGAACCAACTATCATTCTCATTCATTAACCAATAGGATTCGTGATCTGGGAAACAGGTTTTTAGGTGTTTTTAACGTATTTGCGACTCTATTTATACAGTAAAGCGTCACCTATACCAGCACTTTGATGAATCCTACAATATGTAATATTGTAGCTTGGATAATGTAGCATTACTTGTAATTTTTGATAGCGCTTATATTATGTTCTAAAATACATGTAAAAACCCAGATAGGCGTTTAATAAAATAAATAAAATAAAAATAAATTTTCTGGCAAGAAATAGGCCTAGTTGCTTTAACCTCTGTGACATTATTCCACACCTTTTGGCAAGCAAATATAGGCCTAGTTCTTTGAACCTCCGTGACATTCTGCATGACCATTAAGCTTGTACTTAGGCCCGACTCTCTTTCCCAAAATACTTAATGCCTTTCACCAAAGCACAGTCCGATATACACCTATCCTTTGCAATTAAGACATTATCTAGTAACGCATACTTAACGATTTCCCTGTCAAAATAAGTTGTTTAAATTTTTGACCCCAGAATTAACCGTTCGAGAGTTTTAATGCGACAAACATACAAATTTCTGATTTATAGTTAAGATATTACGTGAAATTTTGGCGTAGTTTTGGTACCATTCATTGTGCATTTCTAAACAATTCCATTTTTCCATTAGCATATCTTTTTATCCTTGCCTTTATCATAATATCTTTTGTCTTCTCTAAGAAATATCGAAGTTCAACGACTGAGTTAAACGACGTGATATGAATAAGCGATGTATCGACTTCTGCAATGGAGTTCCTACCAAATGCGACACATCTTAAATATATTGAGGACACTCGTGTAAGGCCGCTCTCTGACGGTCCGGTGGGGAATCGACATAAACATTTTGCGTTCAAAAATATTTTGCGTTATTTCCTCGATCGACTCTGACGGGTTTGCAGTGATTTGTAGCCGCCTAAAATTTCTACTTTTTGATTTACTCGGAAACGAAAGCACAAATAAAAAAATAAAAAATTCCTTTTAATCGACTCGAAACGTGATGAAAATTCGCCAGTTTCCCGCATGTAACACGAGTTTCCTGACGTCATCTAGATCAGCGGCGTGCATTGCTCTATGGCGCAAGGGAGGCTGTGTATAGTTTTTAATAATGGGTAATATTTGTGCATTGCACATGTCAAAATAATCGTTTTATTATCATCTACAGCTGATTGTTGTGGTCAATTAAATAAATGGCCGTAGAACTTCCTTTATTAATTCGTCGTAGGTACTCTTCTTTTTTCAAATACGGCACACAACGATGTTGCATTCTCATGCGTTATCAATTCAACTCATTATGGGGCTGTTAATCATTGCGACATATTAGGTTTTACAAAGTTTTCACTCCAAACATGTTTATTATAATATTAAAAAAAAACATATATTAAGAACAGGAAAATAACATAAATAAATGTACAGGCTCGAAACATACAGATGAAATAGCATACATAACAACAATTTACAAAAGTGAAAAAACTATACCTACATTAGTATCTACAAAGCTTAAGGAGGGATATCAGAACGTATAATAATTGGTTTTCCAAATAGAATTTAAAAAATAACATTTCAGAACATCATTTCGAGATTTGTCCGAAGCGCACACATGTCTCAATTCCTCAGGAAAATTGTTATAGCTTATACGAACAATATGTTCCAATGATTTCAATCCGTATTTTATCGAGTGTATTTTTGATATGTGTAGTTTGTGGTGTTGTCGTGTATTATATTGGTGAACGTCGTGATTATAATTAAGTTTTATATTTATGTGAGTATGGCATTGAATCAAATTTAAAATAGTGTTTATCACATGGCTAGGAATAATCCTAAACGATAATACTAGTGCGTGTTATTATTTTACGAACCCCTCTTCTTACTAATTTTGTTAAAAGATTTATTTACATAGCGTTTTGATGATGACAGGACAGACAATATTTGTAATAAATTTGATTTATTTGTTAAAATCAATAAAAGCATACACATTAGTAAAATTAAATCTGCTAGGTAGTATTAAAATTAATTTCTCAGCGAAATGTTATTACACTGGTTTGGCGGATCCTAAATCAATAAAACAGAAAACGATAAAATATTTTATGCTTTACCTGAAAACCATTTCAAATGCGGACAAAACGCACTCCGGTTTATCGTTTAATGACAAACGATATTTCTCCTTAATTATAATCGATGATTTATTTTTTAATTACTGGAATTTCAATTTAAAAATAGAGGTTGTAGCGCTACGTATTTCTATCCTAACACACTCTCATGCGTCATTGGCACTTCATCATATCTCATAACGGCATCCGTGGTTGAGTGATTAAGATCCTCGGCTACGAATCCAGAGTTCGCGGGCTCAAATCTCGACGTGCACAAGTAAATTTTATGTCATTAATATGTTATATTTCACAGTCTATTAATTTCATATAATATATACTATATTTGCGGCACGTTCTAGAGTGGCAAATACTTTCAGTATCGCTCTGGTTAAAGTCCATAAATCAGAATCGAAATTTTGCTTTAAATGGTTTTCGCCGTGGTTGGTGACCATATCTTCTCTTCCCCATGTCCTTCCACTCCACACTACCTTCATTCCCACAACATATCGCATTGGGGGTGCCATAGTCTCAGTGGCTCCAGACGTTTGGGACCAGTTGGAACTCTTGTACAGTACTCACATAAAAAATAAAATAAAAATGTACAAATATATTTATTTTCATATTATTGAATTACGTAAATACATGTGCACAGCACATAACATAAAAAGGTTAATAAATATTGTATAATTACTAATAATAATTGAGAATATTTAAATTTTAAAAAAATCTAAAATTTACAATTGCATGCGTGAGTATGTCTTGTCAAGTCGATATTAGTTCCCAACTAGGCAGATTGTCTGTTCTAAGGAACCAAATGCTTCCAGATATGTTTGGTGTAATATTCTGTAATTATAGTTTTTCTTCAATCTATTTATTAATACATTGAAGATCCAGAAAGAAAGCAGAACGCGATAATGAATGGTAGAAGAAGTTGGAGATAGCTGACAAATGGGAATGATAACAATTATTCTGAATTTGCCAACAATATTTTAGAAGCAAATCATTCTTTTGACATAAATAAAGGTTTAAAAATTTTACATACAACTGCTTTACAATTGGAAAAATTTTAAATTGTAGAATTTAGAAAAAGTGGCAATAGTCAATCAAATATTTTTTTACCTCTTAATTTTATTTTCACCTTAATAACTACATTTATTTTATAATTAATATAAATTTTAATAATAATATTTTTTATGGTATTTTATTTATATTAATAATAAAATTAATTTCATTTTAAATTTTCTAACACAATTTTTTTATTTATCTTTTAATAATATATTTTTTTAATTATTCAATTATTTTTACATTTTCAATTAATTACTAACTAACATTCATCACTTATTTTAAAAAAAAATTGTGTTTTTAGTTTGTTCTATTTACTTATTATTCAGTCATTATTTTTGTAGGTATATTGTGTATCCTGACAAGAGGAGCCTCGCTTCTGAAACATGTAGATATTTACATATTAACTTCAGTGTTTTTAATAAATTAATTAAAAATAACTTTTTAATCACCACTTCATTAATATGTACATATCAACATGTTTCGAAAGCGAAGCATTTCTCATCAGGAATATACAGAATAATAGTAATCAGTATTCAGTATATTCCTGATGAGGAAAGCTTCGCTTTCGAAACGTATTGATATGTATATATTAATAAAGTGGTGATTATATAATAATTTATTTATTAATAATGACGCCACAAAGTGAATACCAATCTTTTGAAGAAATTATTAGATAGACGCAAATCAGAGTCTTAAATCGTTCAGAAAATTCGTAAGATTATTTTAAGAAATTAAAATTCCTAACATTCCTCTTAGTTACTTTCAAATGTCACATTTCAAGCAAAAAAATCTCTCCCAAATTCGACTCGATAAAATCGATATCCGCGTTTACAGCTTGCCCGAGCGTCGAGAAAATTACGACAAAATGCATAATATCAAAATGTTACACTACATATACCGTACCATAGAATTATTCGCAAACCACTCACCTGTGTTCACTTACATATTATACTGTACGTATTACCTGTATATGTATATGTAGGTATCGTAATATGTGTGTGTAGACGAGAATACTTTCACTATTATCGCAATATCAGACATCCACTTCCACTTTTACACCACTGACAGCGGTACGGAACCTTTTTTTAAATGTTCTTCTTCTTTTTTTTAAACGTTCTTCTTCTTTTTTGTATCTTCAACCATTGGTTAACTATCAGCGAATGCTATAACTATAAACTACTAATATGTCCAATTTTGTCAAAATACTGGAAATATGTTACACTAGCGCCTCTAGTAGCCCGCGTCCGGACTATATTGCGGAAAATTATTCGGTTGATTTTATTTTTTAAATGAAAAAAATTATAAAATGTTTCTGCCGAGAATCGAACCTCGTTCATCTCCTTGGAAAGTAACTATCCTGACCATTACACCACCAACCACCATCAAGAACGGCGGCATAAATTCATTATATTTACTGAAAATAAGCACTACGTGTTTTTGAAATTTTGAATTAGAATCTTGCCTACATCACATCACATCCGAAATTATATTGTTTATAATTTTTAGAACACACGTGATGACATCTTACTTCAGAATAATAAATTAATAACCATTTAACATTTTATGTTTCCTTACACTGTAGCTCAGTGATGCGAAACCCGCGGCCCGCGAGCCCATTTACACGAAATAAAATCAAAATAAATTTATTTTTTTGAGTTTTGTACTTTGAAAATGAATCGTCTGTGGTGCCTTCTGTATGCAAGCTATGGAAAATGTTAATTTTAATGGGTTACATATTTATAGGGGTACACGAACTGATGTTTTTTTTCTGAAGTCACCGAAGTAGTGAAGGAAGTGAGTTTATATTTTTTTTATACTAAAAACAATCGTTCGGATTTCCGGGTGCTATCATCATCAAAATATTTAACAGTTTCCATTCTGTTTTACAAGATACGATAGGGTATTGCTACAAACTTTTCTGCCTTCAATATTTTGAGTCAACCGTCCAAAATTACAAGTTTTTATATGTTCTTTAAAATTTCAGATTTGTAAATGTTGACAGCATTCATTGGTTTGATATTTCGGCGCTTTTTTGTGCATTCTGTGGTTACTGTATTAAATGATTACCATTTTACTAGATACGAATTGGTTACCCCATCGTGAAACCTAATTGCAATTAAAAAAAAATTATTTGGAATCTATAGATTTTGCACAAGTTAAAATTTTGGTTTTCAATTGGTATATGTATATATACCTAGGACAGTTGGGACGTTTAAACATTGTTCATATAAATAAAATTTAAAAAAATATCTATTTAAAATAGTGAAACCACCGAATTCGAAGTTAACTATGTCAAGATGTAGGTACTCTACCCCCTACGGCCCCCAAACATATTGGAAAATTGTAAATTGACCCCACGACCTAGAAGGTTTTTTCAACCACTTTCCACTGAAAATATATATATTTTTTAAATTATTAATAATATTTAATAAATACTTCTTTGTATTAATAAATATCTGTATGGGATTGAAATGTTTCCATATTAACAGAGCTAGAAAGAATAGATACATAGAATAGAATTCTTAATTCATTCTCAAAAGTGGGATTTGGGATCACTTTTTGTATATAATTATTTAGTAAATAGTGTAGTAGTGTTTAATTGTAATAATTGTTTTGCTCAATATTTATTCGATCTAACGCGAAACGAATACCATAGTTTGCCGACCCCCGCCTCAGTATATAAACATCATTATTATATCTTGCTAATAAATATACAGAAGTATATTATATAGTGAACATGAGCAATAATGAGCCTGTGTTAGTTCGAGCTACTAATGTAGCACAATTACAGTGCACTGGTGAATCGTCTCTATAAGTATTACGTCGATTATGGAGAACTAATTACAAGACAAATAGGCGTTGCTTTGTTGTCTAATGTTCAGATTTGCACTTTCTCAAATCTGTTGTTTGTGGTTCAATTCTCGGGCTTTTTAAATTAATATATACATATGTTCTGCACACTATTTAATTAGTATATAAAGTCATTAAAAATACTAATTCGAAAACCTAATCTACAGTTTGGTCAGGTTAAGCTTTACAAGCAAGCTTTTTTTCACAGGGCGAAGCTAGCAGTCCACGTAGAGTGCTGATACCAACCCTGATGTCTTCAGTGAGGCATGGAACTGGTAGAGGAAGGATGAAAGTAAACTGAATGCTGTAGAAATAAGATTTCTGAGGCAAATGCTTGGTAAAGATCGTGTGAAAAATGTTGTGATTCGTAAAAAATGCAAGGCTGATGTAAGCGTAATGAGTAAGATTAAGAAAAGAACTATCCTTGGTCAAGAAGCGGTGCACGTCAGTGATATAAATAAGTTATAGGTAACATTTTTTTTCTATTTAAAGAAAATATGAATAACTCTTAGAATGAAACACGAAACCGAAAAAACACAAAAAAAGATAACGGCAGCAGCTGGGACTCCAACCCAGTACCTCATGGTCTATCCAAGAACCTGCTTTAATCCACTGAGCTACGTCTACCCTAATCTGTCCCGTCATTTTTATCGATATAATATATCGATTTATTACGACCTGTTAATATCATCTTAAATTATTTCTCTTTTTTCCAGCTACTTTTTTATGACTACAAGATTCTAACCCAAATTAATTTGTAATCATTAGATAGTTTCTAGGATATATCTATGCGATTTTTATTTATGTGGGAAATCAGTTTTGATTTTTACTATAAGTCTAGGATAAAAAAAAAATTATCAGTACTAGGTTTGAGTCCCAGCTGCTACCGTTATATTTTTCTTTTTTGTGTCTCTTCGGTTTTATGTTTCATACTTTCCAACCTTAAACTTACCCCTTTCATCACTTCCCTCTCAGGGAATTCCTTAATTTGCGTAGCTGCACAATTGCTGACTCGGAGAGTGATAACCGTATTCTGAATTTTGTTTTAAGTACATCGGGAAAATATCTCATCTCACCTGCTTATAAGGGATGTTAATTTGAATACCTTCTAATAATAATGCTGCACTTCGATCAAATCAAACCGTCCATTCGGTTTGTACGATGTGCATTGTGTAATCGATCTACCGTGCAAATAGCATTATTTCCTCTGTAAAAATTCCACCGTGGTTCGCCGAGGCAGTATATGAAGCGAACACGTTACTCATAAAATAATAGTACTTAATTCCATTATTTATAGCAGCGTGGTTATGCAGGAAATGCTATAAAAGAGATTGCATAAATTGTTTATAAGTAATAAAATAATGTATCTACTTTGTAAAATGTTTACTTCAACAGATTTTTTTGTTTGTTGGGAAAATCGCGTAAGTTTTCCAACTGGTGTCTATGACTATGGAATTTCCAGTTGGAAAAATCAATTTAGGGGTAGTTTACTACTTAATTTATCTTACCTTCATTTTGACATAAAACTAATAACTTAGAGCTAAGCTTTACTGTTGCTTACAACTAAGATTTATAACTACTGTCTTACAACTAAGACTTATAACTAGAAGCTAACTGTTGGGGCTTATGACTAGTGATTTACATACAACTAAGACTTATAACTAGAAGCTAACTGTTGGGGCTTGTGACTAGTGATTTACATACATCTAAGACTTATAACTT
>JAHDVE020012346.1:0-43431 GCA_022606495.2 Halesus radiatus | reverse complement strand
CTAGTCCCTTCAATTTTCCCAGCGTACCTCAATTGAGGTACTTTACAAATGATAAAACTTGTTAGCATTTTCTGGTTTGACCGTGTACAAGAAATGCATAATTTGTAAAATTCTCACCTGTGGATAATTCTTCATTTTCTCGTATATATAGTTATGCTAGTCCCTTCAATTTCCCAACATACCTTAATTGAGGTATTTTACAAATGATAAAAGTTGTTAGCATTTTCTGGTTTGACCGTGTACAAGAAATGCATAATTTGTAAAATTCTCACCTGTGGATAATTCTTCATTTTCTCGTATATATAGTTATGCTAGTCCCTTCAATTTCCCAACATACCTTAATTGAGGTATTTTACAAATGATAAAAGTTGTCAGCATTTTCTGGTTTGACCGCGTACAAGAAATGCATAATTTGTAAAATTCTTCCTTTTCTCGTATATGTAGTTATGCTAGTCCCTTCAATTTCCCAACATACCTCAATTGAGGTACATTACAAATGAAAAAAAATGTCAGCATTTTCTGGTTTGACCGCGTACAAGAAATGCAAAATTTGTAAAATTCTTCCCGTCCTTCGTATATTCAGTTCATTTGCTAGTCCCTTCAGCCTCCCAGTATACCTCAATCGGGGTACTGCTGAGCACTCGTCGGCATCTCCATGAATGAAATATGTAATTTAATCCCATTAGCCTCGCAATGTACCTCAATTGGAGTATGTTGCAAATGATAAAATCGACAGCATTTACTAGTTTGGCCGTGGACAATAAATGTTTTAATTGTAAAATAATCGCCTGCGGCGCATTCTTCCCTGTTTTCATGGGTGATATAATTCATATCCCACACCCCTACTTGCAACATACCTACCTAAATTGCGGAATATTACAAAAATTCGCCCTTTTCCCGGAACACCGCAAATAGCTGTGAGATTAAGCGAACCTCTCGTTAACGTATTGGCAGGCCAGAGGATTGAACCTTGTTCGGCCACTAACCGATTATTCACTTTGAACTTATTCATTAACTAAATCAATTACTCCTTATAATATTCTATTATTCTTCTTTAGGTGCCACACTAACACACAACTAGAAATTTGTATTTTTCTTTTAATATCGGTAAATATTTTATTTGCACTTTTTACGAAGTTTTGTACCAGCGCTTATTTGAGAATTACATCATTTTTTAGTATCCAAAGAAAGAAAGCTATTATTCCAAAAAAAAACTGAGCATATTTTGAAGGTTGTATGTAGGTGAAGGTAATCTAAACAAAAAACTGACATTAAGCATTTTTTTTAAATCTGTGCTTCATTAAAAATACTGTCTAATGATCAGTACCTACTTAGAAACCATAAAACGTTTGAAAGACTTGTCAATGTCAATGTCAAATATTTTCTTTTCATAATCCTGGCTAGTGGGTGGCCACAATCATTGGAATCACATATTTCAAAATTACTTAGAATTGAAAAGCCGTTGAGGTTACTTATCGCAGTTTTCACCGATGATGGCTGAGCGATGGCTAGTTTAAACTTTGTATAAATGCACAGTATCAAAGTCACCAATGTGAATGTTTACGCTTAATACTAAGAAAACGTATTATTGCATGAATAATACTCAGCTTCGTGGCACAACTGTCAAAATAACGTTGTAATAATATGCTTGCTTAAATGTTATATATTATGTGGATCTTATACACATATACCCATTACTTGTATGTACATATCTTATGTGCAAATATATAATAATTAAGTGATTTTTATAAGTTATGTCAAATAAATTCTAGAATAAACAATAGTCCTTACTCGATGTTAATTAATAAATAAATAAATATTTCCATTTTAATGGAATAACTTATTGAAGCTCATGAAATATTCGTAAAGAATGCATGGCTGATCTAAGTGTCATAAGCAAGATTAAGAAAGGGATGCTTAGATGGTTTGGGCATGTAGAGCGAATGAACCAATAAAGGAGTGTAAGGGGAATATATGACGCGAATGTGAATGGCAGAAGAAGCAGGGGAAGACATGGCACGATCAAGTGAATCAAATACTTGAGTCGGGCCATGTCAAACGTCAGAATAATAGAAAAAATGTATGAGACGATATATGAATACGAATGAAGTAAGAAGTGTATGCCAAGATCGAGTTGTTTGGCGGTCCGTCCTCTCTGCCTACCCCTGCGGCGTGCGGCGTAGGGCGGCGTAGGGTGGCGTAGGGCGGCGTAGGACGGCGTAGGGCGGCGTAGGGCGGCGTAAATAAAATGTGAGACAGAAAAAAGAAACAGAAAATAAAAAGGAATCGATTTCCAGATGCGACTTATACCTTTTAATTTAGTTTTATATCTTTTTCCTGTTTCATATTTCATTTGAGATTTATTAATATTATCTAATATTAAAAAATTAACCACGGAAATGCCCAAAAGTAAAATAATGGTGAAATAGTTATTAGCCGCAAAGATGCAAAATGATTTTCTGCCCATATGCAGCGGGATTACTTGATAATTTGGTGAATGTTGTGATATTGGAGGAAGCGGAGAAGGAAAGGAGATGCGATAGAGGAAGGGTGGGTAGAATTAGGGCCAATCAACTGTTTGACAAACTGATAATTCCTATTTCGACAGCCGTCAAACACGTGAATCACAGCGATGGTAGTGCATCTGAAATCCGATTTTTACTAATAAATTTATTCTCTTCCTGTTATTCGGCTAGATAGATCATCTCTCTTTATTCATTACTTAAGGCGATGCAATACGAAGTAATGTAATTTTTTTGTTTGTTTGTAAATTTGATGGCTTAGAAACATTTTAGATAATTTTATTCAATACTGCAAATAGAACGCGCCTTGTCTTTTCGTTTAACCGTTGTATGGCAGTGAGGCATGGAACTGGCAGAGGAAGGATGAAAGTAGACTGAATGCTGTAGAAATGAGATCTCTGAGACGAATGTGTGATAAAACCATATATGATCGTGTGAAAAATGTTGAGATTCATAAAGAATGCAAGGCTGATGTAAGCGTAGTGAGCAAGATTAAGAAAGGGACGCTTAGATGGTTTGGGCATGTAGAGCGAATGAATGAAGAAAGGAGTGTAAGGCGAATATATGACGCGAATGTGAATGGAAGAAGAAGCCGGGGACGTCCAAGGAAGACGTGGCATGATCAAGTGAATCAAATACTTTAGTCGGGCCATGTCAGAAGTCGGAATAACAGAAGAGAATGTATGAGACGTTGTATGAAAGTGAATGAAGCAAGAAGTGTATGCCAAGATCGAGTTGTTTGGCGGTCCGTCCTCTCTACCTACCCCTGCGGGGAAACGGCGTGATGGTTAGTTAGTTAGGTTAGTTAGAGTCTTTTTATAAGTCTAGAAAAAAAAATTAAAGTATCGCACTTAAAAAAAAATCTTTGAGGTGCAAAATCTCCTACTAACGACCCTTTATGCGATATTGTCATTTTAATAATTATGCCTGAGCTTTACTAAATAAAGTGAAACACGCATTTTGGTGACGTTTTTTGCGAAAATCGAAACGTGTGGCCGGTGTTCAGTGGGAATTTCAACCTTTTCGCCACCTGCATAAGGAGTGCGTGATTTCTTTCGAGTTTTAGGAAGTGAATAACTAACTAAGTACCACTCCGTTTCTCCGCAGGGGTGGGCAGAGAGGATGGACCGCTAAATAACTCGATCTTGGCATACACTTCTTGCTTTATTCGCATTCATACAATGTTTCATAGATTCTCTTCTGATATTCCGCCTTTTTTTACAGCAACTCCACACAGGAGACCCGATATCTGAGCTGGTCACTTAAGGTTACACCAGCATATCAATGGAGGGCTTGTTGGGAAGATTGCTTCCATTAAAGGAGACTAGATTGTCATTTCGATCCTTTTTAGACGTAATCAGACATGATTGGGTATTTGAAACATTAAATTCGACGAGGTTATTCTTACCCCGAGAGGAGACCCTCGAGAAGTAACCATTCATTCTCTGCTTCAAATCCCTCCGAGCCATTGAAGTTTGTGTGCCCTTTGGGGGCTTGTCAAACAAAAAGCTATCATGGAATGTGCAGTCAACCGCATAACAATAGGAGGTCATTGATGTGCAACAAAAACAATGTCGGAGACAGAACCGATCCTTGTGGAACGCCAGCATTTATTGAATGCGAGGAAGAGATGAAATCATCAGCAACCGTCTGAATCTATCTCTCCCTCAAAAAGTCGGCAATCCACGTACACAAGGAAACGGGAAGTCCTTAAGAAGGCAGTTTGTTGACAAGGAAACATAGCCCGACTCGAGTATTAGATTTACTTGATTGTGCCATTTCTTTCTCGGACGACCCCGGTTTCTTCTTCCATTCACAAAGGGAAGTGGATCCCCTTAAATAATTTGAGTTGTCTCATATACTAATTCGTATCGTGAAATTTAGTCATAAGTTTTTATAATAGTTACAAAATAAATCAACTTATTTTATACTGTTGAATCGCTTTATTAACCTAACACACGCTCCTTGGAATAATATCTCATATTCAATATTAATGCACGCAACTTTTAAAAATCAATTAACACTAAATCATTAAACAATAATTGATTGCAATAGCCATCTTGTAACTTTTCGATTTTTGATGTTGTGTACTCAGACCGTCTTTCACTCACTGGAACGAGGATTTATGTTAAAAACATAAACTGGTTAGTAGCCGAGTGGTCTAAGTGGTCATTACGGACGAAATCCTCTGCTAGATTTTTTTTATATGAATACCGCACAAGAGTCCCAACTGCTCCCAACCACCTGAAGCCAGTGAGGCTATGGCATCCCCAATTGGGGAATGTTGTGAGGCTGATGGTAGTGGGGAGGGGAAGTAGAAGGGGGAGAGGAAGGTGGGGAAATACCTGGCTAATCAGATCTGGTCACCAAACACTGCTAAAAGCCATTTCAAGCAACGTTTCAATTCTGAATGGTGGTCTTTCACCAGAGCGATAGTGAGAGTATCTTCCACTCTGGAACGTATTATGTCCGATATGGATTGACTCATGTATTAGATTCACCTGATCTTGTCATATCTTTCATGAACGTCCCCGACTTCTTTTGCCATTCACTGTTAAGTCATACATCCTTACACTCCTCTGTCCAAGCGTCTAATCTAATTCATTGCACTTACATCAGTCTAGATTTTTAGCACGGTCATAAATAGTAGTCAGTGATCTCTTTTATTAGCATTCAATCTAATTTAATACTTCCCCTGCCAATTCCATTCACTGTCATATATCAAGGTTGGTATTAGCACTCCATTATGGACTACTACGTGGCTTAATAGCAAAAATATATAAAGCGACAAAATAAATGGGGACACTGACAGACTTCAGTCAGTTTTCAATGCTGCAGCAAGGCTGATAACCGGCGTTTCCAAATACTCCCACATATCTCAACATCTGCGGAACCTTCATTGGCTTAAGTGTCCTGAGAGGATCCAGTTTAAACTATGCTGGATGGTTTTTAAGGCGATACACGACATGGCACCACCCTACTTGGCGGAACTATGCACTCAAAACGATGTCAACACTAGGCAATCATCTCTTCGATCAGCGTCTTCAACGGCCATAGGAAGACTCTCAGTACCTAAACGCAATCCCAATACCAATTTCGGAGACCGAGCTTTTGCGGTGGCAGGCCCAACAGCCTGGAACAAACTCCCTTCATATTTGAGAAAAATCGACAGCTCTACTGAATTCAGAACAAAACTAAAGACTCATCTTTTTAAATTATCGTTTCCAGAATAACGACCCCATTGGTCTAATGGTGTTTTCGGGTACTCAGTCCAAGAGAATTACTTATATTCCTATTTACCTTCTACCGCCCAGACTACCTTCTTTAATTTCAATAAAAATTATTACACTTTTGTGTGCTTTACCACTGACAGCACGAGCAATAATCATACATGTATTTATATTATTATAAATAAGTATGTTAGTTATAAGACTCTAGTTTTAAGCCATAGTTGTACGTCATTTTGCAGTATTGTATACACAATATGCACTTGGTCATAGATATGTATTAGTTTTAAATGGGTACTGGGTTTATATATGTGTTAGGTTTTTATTCTAGTTATGCCTACTTAAGTTTAAATTGTCACTAGCTATAACTTTTAGTTGGTGAGTGACTACCTATAAATTGTAGGTCTCAGTAGTTAGTCCCTAGCCATAAGTCTTACTTATATGCCATTAGTAATAAAGTTTAACCGTAAGGTATTGGTTGTATATGTTATTTTATTAATTGTAAAGCGCCCTTGAGGTGATTTTCTCACGAAAACGGCGCTATAGAAGTAATCCAATTATTATTATTATTATTATTACCAACACGGAAAATGGGAAAGCCTTTTCTCAATATTATATTTTCCCATAAAAGCTACAACAGATGACATTTCGCTACAAAATTCTGAAACAGGCACATAGTAATAATACTCTGAAATACAGGAATGCGCTGAAAATGAATTTTGAAAACAAGTTCACCTTAGAAGTTCGGATTTCCACTTTTTACTTATGATATTCTTATATAGCAGTGCAGAAATATCAAATTTAAGAACTGGAAATTTTGTAAAGGTGGCAGAAGGGTGGTTACAAAATATCATTTGTTAAAAATACCGCTATTATTTATTCATCTTTAACATGACAACATGTTTAAAGCTATGAATTATGGCATAGTAATCGAAAAATCTTGGTAAAGCTGTAATTTTAAGTACAAATTAACTTATATCCATTAATATTTGCTTAGGTCTGCAGTTCAGCGAAACGTTTTTTTCACCTATATACGAAAGCCAAACGCTAAAACAGCTTCTACCACCAGAGCTTGTGGTTTAATATTGCATGAAGACGGAAACATTTCACGACAATATTAAAGATAAATTTGACAGCTGTCCGGTATGCACGGTCATCCATAAACATCTCTGAAGATCTACTTAATTTTGATTCTTTGTATTGGGGACTTGTAATGTAAATTTATGAATTTATAAACAGTCTTAAAAAGGTGCCACATATTTTGTTGCGGGGCTGTATTATGTTTCCAGTCACACCCAGGTATACGAGTACTGTACCTGTTACAAAACAGGGTCGTGACAGTTGGCAGTTGGTAGGAGGCTAGAGTAGTTTAACTTCCTCCATCAAAGCCTCCCCAACTTTGCGGGGAAAATGGCGTCGAATACATCCGGAATACGGATGCTTCCCTCTACCGTTACCGGTCGGAGGCAACTATTTTCGTCGTAATTGCAACAAGTTGCAGCTTATTTTAAAGCCTTCAACTGGCTCGGGCGTACCATAAAGCTTTTCACCACTTAGCGATTTATTTTGAAGCCCAAATTTGACTTTATGCATTGTAAGATCCCTGTTATGTTTTTCATATCAGCAGCACATATGTAAAACCATTAAATCACAAGTTTTGGGAAGTGTTAATTTTTTTTACGTGAATACCGCACTATCTGAAAATCTAAATAACCGGAATGCAATCTCTACGACTAAGTCTCTTCGTACATCATTTTTTTTTTTGAGATTGTTTTACTCTAAAGGTGACACCCTGTTTTTGCAATACGAATCGCGTTCTAGTAATGGCGGGAAATCAGGAAAGCTCAAAGCAAATGTCGCTAATGCGGTTGGGATCATTTGCATGATATGACAGCTATGTAATACGTTTTAAGGAGTTAAAGACTTTTTTCAAAATATAATTATGGTGGTCACTCCGACCAAGGAATAGAAATCCAAAAGTAATTTTAAAAAAATAGGAAGACGAGTTGTTATTATCTTCAACGACTGCCTCCGTGGTCGAGGGGTAAGGCTCTCGACTACGAATCCGAAGATCGCGGATTCAAATTCCGGAGTGCGCAAGTAAATTTTATTTAATTAATGTGTGTTTTTTCACAATTAATTAATTTAAAAATAATATATAGTATATTTGCGCACGTTCCAGAGTGGAAGATAATCTCAGTATCGCCCTGGTGAAATATCACCATTCAGAATTGAAACTTTGCTTGAAATGGCTTTTAGCCGTGTTTGGTGACCAGATCTCAATATCCAAGTATTTCTCCACCTTCCTCTTCCCCTTCTCCTTCCCCTCCCCAATACCTTCAGCCCCACAACATTCCCCAATTGGGGATGACGTAGTCTCACTGAATCCAGACGGTTAGGGCAGTGGGAACTATTGTGCGGTATTCATATAAAAAATGCTAATTTCAAATTATTTTTTTTCTATTGACGTGTATATCTACACATACTTTTAACAGAATAAGATGAGAAATAAGTTTTGCTATTTATTTTCAGATTGACGGCGTACGACAGAAATTACAATATTCAGGCGAATTTCTCCGTAAAAGAATGTTCTATGTCTCACATTTAATAGCCACCTGATAAAACCTACATTCATTAGTTTGCAAGGGATATCTACAGTGCCTTCAATAGATATTATTCATATCAACAATTATATACTGAAAGTGTATAAAAAAATTAGTATAAAATTATGTAAATTAATTAAAAACCTTACTTTTTATTCACCACTTTATTAAAACACACATATCTACATGTTTCGAAAGCGATGCTTTCTTCAACAAGAATATAAAGAATACTAAAAATAATACTGTCCAGTATAGACAAATGATAAAAATATAACATAATTATGTAAGAACAGACAAATTATAAACATTGAATAAAGTACTTAAGTAATCAATCAAAAATGTTAATAAAAAAAAAGATGACAGTTTTTCAGTTTAATGCTCCAAAAACCTCCCTTCTAATATTATACCGGCTTTTTGTACAAGAAATAATATTGGAAATTTTTTTGAGGAACACTGAAGATGAAGACCATAAATTGACTCACTCCGGTATATATAAAGCAAATTGTAACGAGTGTTCCTGATTTTATATCGGAGAAACAAGCCGTAATTTCTACATTAGAATCAAAGAACGTGTAAGAGGTCTTAAATCATATTATTTCAAACAGTTTTGATAAAAATAGAGGGAAAAATATTCTTCACATTTATAGTAAAGGAAAACGCATAGATAATTTAGAAGTCTTGGAAATTAAGAAATCCCTAAATAATATAGTCTATTATTAACAATAAATATTACTTATCTAACATTTTTTTAATATGTTTCCATTGACCCTCCCTCAATCTCTATCTCTTCCCCCATTCTTTACCAATCTTCATTTGGATATCTTCTCCCGGAAGGCAGGACCTTCTTGATTTCAGTCCGATTCAAATTCAGGGCACTAATATCATTCCTTCTAAAGAAATTAAATTTCTTGGTTTCACTATCGACAGTTGAGTCGCAAATCTCAATGGCTGTAAGTTCTGGCTTCTTCCATCTTAGGCAGATAAAATCAATCAGTAGATGCCTTCCCTCTGATGCAGCTAAAACACTAATAATTTTTTTGTTGTCTCACCTATGGACTACTGTAATAGTGCATATGCCGGTCTCCACCAGAAACAACTCAATAGGATCCAGTCTGTCTTCAATGCTGCGGAGAGAATTATATATGGTGAGCCTAAATATTGTCACATAACTCCACTTCTAAGGGATCGCCTTCATTGGCTTCGATGCCCTTAAAGAATAGAATTCAAGATTTGCTTAACAACCTTCAAAGCACTCCACGTAAAGGCACCAGCCTATATATCTGAACTCTGTGTCCGACAAAACCCAGGTGATAGACAGCTTTCTTTGACGTCAGCAGATTTGAATGCTGCTAACCGATTAGTTGAACCCTCTCGGTCAAATAAACCCGTGTACTATGATCGCGCTTTTTGTATATCGGGCCTGGTCATCTGGAATAAGCTTCCCCCAAATATTGCTAACATTCAGAATTTAGCAGAGTTCAAACGGGTATTGAAAACAAAATTATTCAAAAAATCCTATCCGACATAAAACATAAATTCATGTACATAGAAACAGAATTTCAGGACATTTTTTCTTTTAATCCTCCATAGCTTATTTAGTTGCGGCTTTCTCTCCTTGTTATTTAATTCCCTTAGTATTCAGTGAAATACCATGTATATATTGTAATATAATTTTCTCTTGCTCTGTTGTTATTTGTACCTACTTTATATTTGATTATTTACACCCTTAGTTTCTAAATTGTTATTTTATAATACCTGCTCATGAATATTTTATATCATAGTTTAAATTTGCATATTGTATATATATATTAAAATAACAGATACACTATGTAGTATATCTGTTATTTTACAATTATATTAGGTTAGGTTAGTTAGTATAAAGCGCACTTGAGGTGAACCTTCACAAAACTGCGCTATAGAAATTAACTCTTATTATTATTATTAATCCCTAGTCAGCCCCCCTTCCAACTGTGACACCTAATATATATGTTCTGCCATATATATATTTGGTGTTCATAAAATAGTATTTTATTTATATTGCTATTAAAATATGGTTTTTGCTCAAATTAGACAGAACGATTTAGAGTCCAGAGGCATCACAATAGTCCGATGGAACAAAATATTTATTGCAAATACTTGATTTGTTGGTTTATATTTAATTTTTTTTATTTTCACAATCCACTTTTTTCTTAACTGTTCCTCACTTGGAAACCTATGTCCAGACGTTCTCGAGAAGCACTAATGCACAATACAACATTGAGGCTTTTTAATTTAATTTCAAAACAAAAACTTTCTTGAGCGCATAAAAATAAACCCAATGAAAAGATTGACAGCTGGCATGACCCCCAACCACGCCAGCGCCATCTTGTGTTCTAGCTTTCCAGATTACCTGCCATTACTAATTAGGTACTATTTTTGAAATCTGTAAAATTCAATGTTTGATAATACAATATTTTTGAATTGAGCACCATAATCGTCAACTTTAATTGGTGTGTTGAGAAAATTATTTGAAAAGAATCTTTTCAAATCCAAACATCCGATAAAGAACCTACCTACATAAAATATTTTTTGCCAGACAAATTTACATTTGAAATTTGCGATCGTGTGGCCAAATACAGTGTGGCTTACTTTTGCAGGCCAGTAAAATGACAACGATCAACCATAAGGCACGGTTATCGAAGCCGTGAACAAAAAACAATTATCCGTTAACGCCATAATCATTAGAGAATTCATTACAGTAGTATAAATCCAGTTAAATACTGTGATTTTTCATGATGTAGTGTTAAAATCATAATTAATAAATCACTTTGCTTTTATTTTTTTTGTTTATGTGTACCCGGCCTTGGTCTGGATTTTTTTTTAAACTAAGTTATGAAGTTGTGATTTTTGCTTATCGTTTGGGTGCCATAATTGATTCGACATCGAAAGTAATGCCTTGTGACTATCTCTAAACAAAGAACTAAAGATATATTTTTTCAAAATAAATCTAAATCATTAAGTTCTTAAGTTGGTACCTACTTGTGTTTTCCATTTTCAAAATATTATACCCAAACAAACCTCCTTCTTTTGAATGTGTAATATGTGGCTAACCAGAGTACATGTATGAGCCAACCTCAATAGAACATGGCGGGTTCAATGTTTTTCATACTTTTTTTTTATATGAATACCGCACAAGAGTCCCAACTGCTCCCAACCGTCTGGAGCCAGTGAGACTATGGCATTCCCAATTTGGGAATGTTGTGAGGCTGAAGGTATTGGGGAGGGGGAGGAGAAAGGGAAGAGGAAGGTGGGGAATATCTGGCTATTCAGATCTGGTCACCAAACACGGCTAAAAGCCATTTCTGAATTCTGAATGGTGGACTTTCACCAGGGCGATAGTGAGAGTATCTTCCACTCTGGGACGTATTATGTCCGATATGGACTGACTCATGTATTAGATTCACCTGATCTTGTCATATATTTCATGAACGTCCCCGACTTCCACTCTGGAACGTTCGCAAATATACTATATATTATTTTTAAATGAATTAATTGTGAAACAACACAAATTAATTAAATAAAATTTACTTGTGCACGCCGGGATTCGAACCCGAGACCTTCGGATTCGTGGTCGAGAGCCTTACCACTCGACCATGGAGGCAACAGTTATAGCAACGTTAGAAAAACGTTATAGCAACAGTTTTCCATATTGGATTCCATTCAAATTCCTTTCTAAACCTTTCTGACACTAATAAAAACAAAATGTACTATTCTCAGCGAAACCGGTAAAGTAATTTTTGATAAAATCGAGGACAAACAGACAAGCATCCTTTTTTATGTATATTGGTTAAATTTCATGTCGGTTAATAGAAAAGTGTTATTTTATCCTAGCCACGGCATGTTAAATAACATCAAATATTACATAACATAATAATACCATGTAATATTTCCCGGTCATCAAAAGTTTATTTCCTTGTTTTGGTTGTAAAAATGTTCTTTGTTTTATCTCGTTTTGTCAGATCTCAGATTACACTTGGTACAAATATTTTATATCTTACTCGTACTTACTGTGTCAACACGAATATTTCAAGATGAAGTACTTTATGTCAATGACTTTATGTATTACCGAGAGCGTAATAACTTCATACAGGGTGATCGGTGCGCCGTATGCTAAGTCATAGATTTACGAATCTATGAAACCATTAGCATTTAAAAGCTAATGCTAATGAAAACATGTTATTTATATTATTTTAATCACACAAAAAATAATAGGTTCTAATAAATAAATATCTTACAAACCTTCATAGTGTTTCATTATTTCCTCTTTAGTGTATTATTTTTTTTTTTACATTTTTGGGTGGAAGATTCAGAATTCTCCCAGCCATACAACAGCTGAACGTGAAGCCACTTAGTAACTAACTAACCATCTCACCGTTTCTATGCATGAGTAGACAGAGAATGTAGACCGCCACACAACTCTGTCTTGACACACACTCCTTGCTTCAATAACATCAATTTTTCGCCTGCCATGTTAAGGTGCCCCGTGTTATGGTGGAACAAGTTAACATAAGAAAAACATGTAATAATTACAATAAAATAGATAAAAACAATTAAATAATTGAATACAACGTAAAAAAATAAGAGAATTAAAATAATTGCACGATTTTAAATAAATTAAAGTATTAAAACCATTCACCTATTTAGAAAAACTGATATAATTAATTAAAATAGATAAAATAAATAAAATATTACAAGTAATTTAAAAAATTTGGAGGATTAGGGAGATTAAAGGAGTTAAAACAATTGAACCAATTAATTCAATTAAAATAATCAAGAAGGAAGTAAGAGAACTAATAGTAAAAGATTTTTTTTTGTTAATAAAAGCAATTGAAAGAATTAGATGAAATAGAAGATAAGAAAAATCAAAGGTTTTAGAAGAATTGTGGTAAGCAAATGAATCAGAAAAAATCAAAAGACACTTTCTCTTCTGTTATTCTGAATCCTTACATGACCAGATTCAAGTATTTGATTCACTCGAACGTGCCACGTTTTCTTCATGCATCCCCAACTTCTTCTACCGCAGTCTCTGTATTTATTCAGAATATGCTTTGTCCATGCATTCCCGCAACATAGAAGTACAAAAAAGTGTGAAAGGGGCGGAAGTAAATAAATAGAAGGGCAGGAACCGAGTTGCTAAATGGGTCGTGTTCCCACTGAGGCACACAGCTTTGGAGAGGCAATATTTCCGCTTAGGGCGTTAGTAAGTTTTTTTTTATTGTTTGCCGGGTTATACGTAACAGGGGAAGATTTAAAATTAAAAAAAAAAAAAAACAGTATTTAACTATGCACATCAGTTACCGGACACCTGATATTATTCCGTTAAATCGTAGGTACAGTCGCAACCTACTTCTTAAATTGCTATATTTCCAAACACATGTTTTATGTTCATTTTAATATTTGCTTGAATAGCGCATATCCCATTCTCCATCCTGGAGAATAACTGAAAATAAAAATTTACGTCGAGGTTACGCTATATAAGGGTACAAAATTAATGTTAAGGGATGAATTTATTTATTATAGACGAACCAGTCTATTCATGGGGGTGAGTTTACTTCGTGATCGAACGGTTAAGAACCTCTGCTACAAATTCAAGGGTCGCAACCACCATTCATTAAAAATAATGTATAGTATATTTGCGCACGTTCCAGAGTGGAAGATAATCTCAGTATCGCCCTGGTGAAAGACCACCATTCAGAATTGAAACGTTTGCTTGAAATGGCTTTTAGCTGTGTTTGGTGAACAGATCTGAATAGCCAGGTATTTCCCCACCGTCCTCTACCCCTTCTACTTCCCCTCCCCAATACTTACAGCCTCACAACCTTCCTCAATTGAGGATTCCATAGTCTCACTGGCTCCAGACGGTTGGGAGCAGTTAGGACTCTTGTGCGGTATTCATATAAAAATTTTTAAAAAATATGCGCACCGCGGGATTTGAACCCGCGACCTCCGGATTCGTAGCCAGTATCGTAACCACTCAATAACGGAGACCGTTGGAGTTGAATGGATTGGAGAATAGTTTTGTGTTGTGTTTCCCCTATCCCTACCCCTACCCCTACTCAGTAATTTTCCTCTTATTTTTAACGTCAGGAGTGCAAATTTTCATCAGAACTAAACGATAAACGCTTCCAACCTCGTCTGAAATATGAAAATGCAAAAAGCCTAAACGAATTCTCTCAAAGGATTAACCCCGTGCAGTCATTCCTGCAATTCAGTATGTATTTTTTTTAATCCACTTTGTTTTGTGATTTAATCACATCACAGGTGCTTTTCATTGGTTTTGTAGGTAATTATCCTAAAGTGTATTTTTAAATTACTTCATAAAAGTTCATTTTAGTTTTCAGTTTCTGACCTCACACCAAATGGCAGTTTATTCCAAGAACGTGGACCCAGCTGGTTGAATGCTTTGTTCTCAAACATCTCAATATTCATATGAGCAGTGGCGTGCAGTCCATAAAGGCTGAAAGGCTATAGAAAAACATAAATAAAAACTCCAACAAATTTTTCATAAATTTCTGCATATTTTTATGTCACAATCGTTACAATATATTACGCAAAGCTACACCTCCGAATACCGCTTTCACTGAAAACTGTGAAATAATAACTAAGACATCAACTTCAGACAATCGTATCCATAAATTGAAGAAATTCACCTGTAAATTGCTTAGCTAGGCTAGCCGGTTAGTACTTACCTAAAGTCATTAAATAAATAAAAATAATAAAAAAAAACATAAAAATTCACGCATCGGTGCGCAAATGCGTCCACAGCCCTCAACACTGTAAATAACCAAAGTGTAAAATAAAAAAAAGTTTATATTTATTAAAAGCTTCTTACGCTTTTTAAGGTAATTTTATAGATATTTATAGAGTCCTAAAATTCATTTTATGAATACTTTCGAATCCTAAAAATTATAAGTATTTCAATAAATACCAACTCTTCTTGTGCCACCAATCTTCTAATAAATGTAACATCAATAGAAAAGGAGCAACAAATAACCACGTAAAACTATCATCTCTATAAATAATTTTTCTAATAAAACTGTGTTCATCTGAAGCGACCTGCCAGGCAAGTATGTTTTTCTGTATCTGTTTGTACATAATTAGTTAAGAAATATTTGTACAGCGCCCTTGAGGTGATTTTTTCACAAAAACGGCTCTATACAAATCATCCAATTATTATTATTATTATCTCTGCACGCCACTACATACGAGATAATTCAATATATCTATTCGATGCACCAGTGTTATAAAAGAAAATAAATACGAGAGTAAGAAAACGAATTAATATATTCTCGTGCAATTACCCAAGATACGTGTATAATATTATGGGATATTTATTTTCTTTCCCTTTGCTGTGTTTACGTAATACGATGATCAGTAAACATGTTGAGATGTCAATTTTTTTATTTTTATATATTAAATACCGTTACCATATTAATGAACTCTTATCGATCTGTTTACTGTTGTTCTAGATTTCCAATAACAACAGAGCAACGGTTTTGATTACAATTTTGTACGATGACATTTATATTTTTCCAATCATTTTAGACCAGGAGCCCACAACACATAATCCAAAGTCATTGGAATTATCGGATATACAGATGAAACCACTTTGTTACAAAAATGGAGATATGATATCGATGAAGATGACACAAATTGAACTGGTCTCATTAGCTAAGTCGGTTGAGCGTTGCCCCGGATAGGCAGAGGACCTGGGTTCGAGTCCCAGATGCGACTGAAATCTTTTTATTTTCTGTCCTTTTCTCCGGTTTCATCTTTCATTTAGGTTATGTTAATATTATTTTCTTCAATGATTAAATATTACAATGAGGTTTTTAAATTTCAATAAAAATAATTAATAATTAAAAAATGTAGATATCTGTCTTAATAAAGTGGTGAATACGAAGTATATTTATTCATTCATTTATTGATAATGACGCCACAAAGTTAATACCAATCATTTGAAGAAATTATAATACACACATTATTAATATTTCTATTTGCATCTCGTGAAATATCATGAGATACCCCTTGGAAATTCTATGCACAATATTGTCCTACCAATATGTTGGATGAAAACACTCGAGTATTTCCAGGTTGCAATTGTGCAATTTGAGGTGCATTAACGCTTGCATTACTACAAGGCAAATGAATGCAAGATGTATGCAATGCACAAGCAAAGAGAATTCAGTGTGTTCCCTGTGAAATTCACCTAAGTGAAATGCCTGTTTGTGAGACTAGAGTTCCTTTAAAAGATTTATTATTTTAAGGGAATAAAATTTTTGAGGATAAAATATATAATTTTCGAGAAAGAGCTCATTTTCTTTAAACGTGACCTAAAATTCTAAATACATTTTTTTAAGAAAAATAAAACATTTATGCGGTACTTTATAATGAAAGACTTTCTCATCATGATTAACTGCCTTTTCATCAAGTGAATAAATTGAATATAAGATTTTAACCATTGCTGAATACCAAGAATTAAGAGGAACGGCTGCGCGGCCTGTTTCATACAAAACTTAATTTTGGATTTGAGTCCAAAATACTCAATTAAACCTAACGATCTTTTTTTCATCAAAAAGTATAGTAAATATCTTGTACGGATTAGAAGTAATTTTTTTTATTTTTTTTTTACATTATGAGTTGATTACATTACTGATTAAAGGAATTGATTTTTCGCGATTTTAGAGGCACCTTTAACAATTATTTGGGGGCTAACGGTGACGCAAAAAAAAAGTTTTACCCCATATACTTTGAAAATGTAATGAAATGTAAAATAAAAATATTAAAATAAGCATTATGGTGGATATCAAATTAAATTAAAAACGACCAATTTACGTTGGAACACAAATTTGCCCAATATAATTTAAAATATCGATCCGAAAAAAGATTTTTTTTTACGTTTTGTTTTTTTATTTTTATTTGCGCAATCATATTTACATGGCAAATATGGCAAATAACTTTCTAAGTTATTTCTAAAATTATAATAATTATTTCTTTGGCATATACGTACTCGTACTTCATAATTTAAAACAAAAATAAATAATATACTTCTCATACGTACTAGATATTTACTAAACTTTTAATTTTAAAAAAATATATCATTCAGTTTGGATGGGTATTTTGGCCTCAAATCCAGAATTAGGTTATTTATGAAACAAGCAGCGCAGCCGTTCCTCTTAACGGAGACCCTTCGAATATCAAAAATTCAAAATGGCGCTGATCATTATCATCAAATTCACCAAATGCGATGTAGTTTAAAACAACCCAACCAAACACTTCGCACTTTCTGAATAATTTAATGAATTTGTCTTAGCAATAAATTCAAAATTATTGATTCAATGATTTACGAAGCATATCTAAATATAAGTGTATGTTCAAAGGTATTTTAAAACAATAAAATAATTTGTAAAATTACTGCCTCAACACAGGTTAGCCTAGTGAGGCGGATTAAGTGAATAAGGTGATTTTTCACAAAAACGGCGCTATACAAGTCATCCAACTATTATTATTATTATTATTATTATTATATTATTTTCTATTTTACTTTATAAACCACTGTACACTTACATTATTATATTATACATGTCTTTTAGTTATAGTTAAATTTAATTACAATAAAGATATTATTATTTTTATTAATACACAACGCGTTCCTTAGAAACCAGGAGGTTTTCAAAAGTGTGCAGAACCGGCCAACCCTTCGTGGAATTCCACTAAAACTTGAATGAAAGCTGTTTTTGATAGTCGGGGTATTATGGGGTTAACGGGACAAAGTTAGATAGACAAAGGAACTCATAAATAGAAACTCATTACAGTAGTTACAAACTCAACAGCTGTTTCTTGTTGCTAATATTGAAATCATAACGACAGCATAAATCCCACTGAACGGAAAATCAATAGATGCGTGATGTATATCGTTTTGAAAGAAAACTGTTGTCGACTATTTAAATACGACCTTTAGGCACAGCCCATAGATAATAGAAACAAATGAAATGGGCCAAAAACCATTAATAGCAGTGACTTGCATTACTCTATGATATATGACCAAAGGTAGGCTGCATGTAGTTATTCAAACGTTGGTAGTACCTTAAGTAGTAATTATTTTGCAATGATGAAATTATTTTTCGGCAAATAAATTATTGTTGTCAACTGAATAAATAAGCGTATAAGTTACTTACCATTCTACAAAAAAATGTACATGTGTGCGCAATGCGCTTTCAAGGGAAGACTCATTTCTGTTAGTGTCGAAAAATAAAACTCGTAAAAAAAATACGTTTTGATCAGAAATTTGTTCATTTCTTTTATTCTTTTTAGGCTTAGTTTTAAGACTGTATGCCACTGGTTAATAGTATGAAACCGCGCACGCAACGCTTATCGCTAACATTTTATACCTACAAACCGCCTCGCCTTTGTTTATACCTACAAACTATACGCATAACTTTCATTGGCACCGCCGCTTTGATAGTTTGTGCAGTTTGGTCCTAGTTCGGCGACAGTCGGTACGATTCCGTGCCATATCTCCCTGTTTTTCCATTATCGATGTTAAGACCCGTATTCTTAGACAGACACTATAATACGATTGTCTCCTACAACGAAATTTAATGTTATTAACAAATTTAAATAGAGCGTGCTGAGGACAGAGCTTTTAGAATTTTTAGTAAATAACAAATAGTACCAAAGATATGTCAAAATGTAGATAATCTTGCCGGCCCCCCGATGGGCGTGTGACGTCAAGGTTCATAAAATGACTGGCGCCGACCATAAACATCACAGGCGCGGCAGTATTCGTTACTGCCGTTCGAATTGTGAATTGTATAGAATAACGTCATGAGTATTATAGGTGCACTTTTCTCAAGTTCACTTTGAAATCTCATAACTAAAAACAAAAAATTCTTCCATTTTCAACTCTTTAAATACAAAATATCTTCATTAAAAAAATATTAAACGACTACATTATTATTATCTGTTTTAAAAAATATCGGTATTTTCAATTTTATTTTGGAAAAATTGTGTTTTCTTCGAGCATACAGACATGCACACAGCGTGGTTCTATCAGATTACATCTTCGGTGGCCAAAACAGTTAGATAAATAGGTGCTACAATCTGCCGCCAAGTTCCACGGGCCTTTTGGAGTACCCCAATAGAGGGAGAGCCATGGCTGGAAGGGGCATCTCAAGTGGTCTGATCCCCTCCGGGAGTTCCTTCAACAGCCCAACTTAATGTTTACTTAGGACTCCTTCTCAAGTCCGTCCTCTGCTACTTTAAGAAAACACAAATATAGCTTCTTTTTTTTAAATTTAATTATAAATCAAATTTAATAATGTTATTATTAAGTTCTGCAAGAATGTTTAGTTTTTATTATTGTGACAGCTATTTCGGCGTTTAAGGCCATTTTATTTATATGATTTTATTTACTCCTACCCCTGTTCAATTTGGACGGGTTTTAAAAAAAATAATGATTTATTATCGGCGAAACCCGATTTAATTTATGCTGCGAGATTTTCACATTTATAATGTGTTTCCTAGTATTTAACTGAGATTGTTTTCTTAATTGATTTATTTAAATATGTTGTATTGTTTTAAACACAAAAACAATTAATACAAATATAGCTAGTAAAACCAATTGATGTAAGCATTTGGGAGTCGACATATTTTGCATGTATTGGATTTTTTACGTTTCTTACGGCTGTTCTTTCTATCTTTTCGATCGATCAATCTGAGGCACCGATCATCCAAGTGTTTTGTTATTCAACGCTCTTCTCGCCTGTTTCCAAGCATTTTATATAGTTGATCATCCCAAGGATGCCCACCCGCTTTCAGAGGCAATAAAATTATATCGAATTAAAAACTTTCAATTAACGTAGACGATAAAATTAATACTACATATTTTGTTTAAACCACTAATTAATATATAAATAACAACATGTTTGGCTTCCGAAGCTCTCCCCATCAGGTAACACAGTATACAATATAATATAATATAATCATCAGAATACAAAGTATGCTCGTATGACGGAAACTTCGCTATCCAATTGTGGCCTAAACAAAAAATTTCCGTTTCAATTTATTGAAAATGACCCAACAATGTCATTTTCTACTTATAGAAGAAGTAATATAGACGAGTTTATATTGTAGTTTTTATGCATAAACACAAGTTTTTTTAATTACCGTAATACATGAACCAACAATTTATATTTTATAAATATATGTGTTACAAATATGTTTAAAATAATGTATTACCCTGACTTTTGATAATGCCGCGAACGTTTCGTACATTTGACGTTTCTCCTCCATGAAATATGGCATAAATAAGTGAATTAATTAAATATTAAATAAACAAATAAATAAATAAAATCAAAATTATATTAAATCGCAGTTACTTTGTGCGGCCTATGAGCTTTTATAGGCTAATGTCTACAGGATGCCCGACAGATGTTTACCAGCATTTCCGGAGCTTATTTGAAGTAAAAAAATGTAGATGGAATTTTGACCAATGGCTCCGATCAAAGGGGACTCTTGTGTGTCTTAATATCAAAATATACAGTCAATTTATTAGAATAACTTATTTAAGCTTGCAAACCTCACTGTAATATTTAATCATTGAAGATAATATTAACAAATCTCAAATGAAATACGAAAGAGAAAAAAAAATTAAAAAAAGGAAACGGTCAACGCGAATATGATATCGATAAAAATATTGGTTAACAATTACATCTCATTAACTCAGTGATTATAGTGTTGTCCCGGTAATTCCCATATGCGACCGTTACCTTTTTATTTTCTGTCTTTTTCTGTTTCGTATTTCATTTGAGATCTGGTAGTATTTATCTTCAATGAACAAAACACATATTTGAACACTTCTAAAAACACGCGCTTCGAAATAAAATAAAATACAATCAAAAGTGACTTTATCAATGAAACTAACAGCGTTACCTAAAGCCTTGTAAATTAGATTGACGTTCCAGAAACTATTTCATGGACCAGACGGGTTCCTCTATCCGTTTACCAATTGAATCCCAAATGGATATAGCTTTGTATAATTATGAATTTATCAATGCTTCGATATAAAGCCAATTTGATAAAGTCCGTCAAACTTCCCAATCAATCTGATAATTCAGCTCTAATGTTATGGATTTTATAAGAAAAAGCGGTGTACTTTCTTTAATTTTTTGCGTCCAAATTGCGGACCACAACTCAATGGGGGTTGGTTAAGTAGCTAGATCTGAAAAACGATGTTTTTACGGAGTATTTTACATGTCTCATGACGTCACTGTACGAAAAGCATCCCTTTGTAATGGACAGTGGTGGTTTTCTCTCAAGTGCATTTGTACAGTGAACTCCCATAAAAATATATGAAAATAATAAATGCTTTTATCTTAATTTAACGACACTTTAAACATTGCCCCATTCGAATTCCTTGCTGACCACCACCCATCCATATATCTAATACTGCCCAAGTGCCAGTTCGAAATGATTTCCATAAAAAAATAAAATAGCACAGTTTATTTTTATTAGTACCGGGAAGGTTTAGAAAGTAGTTGAAAGTAGTAGTTAAAAACTGTTGCTATAACGTTGTAAAATTAGTATGAAAAACATTGAACCCGCCATGTTTTATCATTGTATTTAGGTTAGCCCATAGATATAACACTCTGGTTAGCCACAGATTGCATATTCAAAAGAAGAAGGCTTTTGTTTGTAGAATATTTTCAAAATGGAAAACACGAGTAGGTACCTATTGAAGAACTTTATGATTTAGATATATTTTGAAAAAATAAACGTTTGGAATGAAATAAAATATTCAAATGAATGTTTCCTTATTTGGTGATAGTTACTTTCGCTGTCAAATCAATTATGGCACCCGAGCGACAAGCAAGAACTTACAACTTCATAACATTTTATTTAAAAATAAAATAAAATCCCGAGCAATGCCGGGTACACATCAGCTAGTAATTTATAATAATAAATTTCATAAATTACATAAAAAAACAAGCGGCTTTCGATCAAATAACAAAAGCGTATCACCGTGGAATTTTGTCAAAATTTAGTTAAATTTCCTCATTATTATATATTAATTGCTCTGAAATCTGTGGAACCAACCCCTAATTAAGAGAGCGTAGAACCTTCAGTTGCGTTGTCAAGAGGGAAATTGTTAGATGCTGTGGTTCCATTGTGAATCTTACTGTGTAGAGAATATGGGTATGGATAGGTAACGCCATACATCCAAACAATTCAGAACATTCACCACTGACAGTGTTCTTGTCGGCTTCTGAAGAAAATGATGTAACTACGAAATTTAAAACAAAAAATTGTTTTTGAGAATAGCCAAGTTTTTCACCAGCTGTGATTTGCGGGTAGCGGAATTATAGACACGTGTATTCAGGTTTCCAATTCATGGTTTTGAACAATCGAGGACATAACTCCTCATTCTTTAATATGCAAATGAAAATAATCTGGATAATTTCCTTGTTAGAAAACTTTTTTTTAAATGTAAATACTGCACAAGAGTCGTAACTGTCTGGAACCAGTTAGACAATAGCATTCCCAATTGGCACTTTTAATTATTTCTAATTTTTAAACTATCAATTCTTGGTGGAATTCCATATTAAAATGTTTTTTTTATTAAAAAACCTTTGTAACTTTTTTCCACTTATTTATTTTCTAGCAATTCAAGCAATGAAAGGAATGAATTTTATAACAGTTTTCGTCCTATAGTTACATGAATCTTAGCAAACAAGACGGAAATTACAGGGAAATAACAAAACTAGAAAGAACCATCTGTTCAAATAAAAGCTGACACGAATGACTTTATATAATTTAGAAAAAAAACATAGATTCAGTAAATAAACACATTGTAAAACGTCTTCCAGAGGGTAATAAACCAAACCGAAAGTAGTTTTCAAAAACATAATAAACAGTACCGTCAGCAATAAAACAAATTTCAAGTCATAAATAAAAACAATATTCGAAACCAGGGGAACTCACTCCCCACATCGATGCTATACTCGTATATTCCATAGATTTAGTATTCATTGTGCCAGTCTGAGGATGCCCGTGATAGGGTGAAACCAGTCCGGTCGAAAATAAATAAGTCGAAAAAGTTACAAAGGTTTTTAAAAAAAAAATCATTCCCAATTGGGTAACGTTGTGAGACTGAAGATGGTGGGGAGGAAGATAAGCAAGAGAAAAATGATGAAGTACCTGGCTCTTCTGATCTGATCATCAAACACGGCTAAAGTTATTTCAAGCAACGTTTCGAATCCGAATTGTGGTCTTTCACAGGGGCGATAATGCTGGACCATGTCGCAACTATTTTGCATTAATTACATGTGAAATAAGATAAATCACTCTCGGTTTGAGAACCAAATTCCCTTTTTCCTGAAAAGGCTCTGTATAATGCCCACCACTTTTTTACACATATTTGATACGTCATATGACATTATCCTTACTCTACAGACAGTTCTGTCTTCTTCCACTTGCTCTACAGGTCCTAAACATTTAAACGTCCCTTTCATAACCCTGTTCGTGGCAGTTACATCGGCATTACATTTTTTTTAAACCTGTTTTAGATTTGACCATTCATACAGAATCCAACAAGGCGTACCAGTCACCCTACCCTTCTTCGTGTAGAAGCCAACAACACGAATGCAGAAAAACACTTCACCCACCAACACAAAAAATTCGTCAACATTTTCTATATTTCGTATTTTCTTTACATGTAGTGTCTACCTTTTTCTTATTGCTTACATCAGTTAAGAAGCCTTTATACTAAAAAAAAAATAAAAGGAATTACCTAACACGTACCATAATTATATATTTTTTTAAAATAATGTATTGTGTATGTCTAAATAAAATAAATTAAATAAAACATGCTTTATATACAACCACGAAAATTTTATTTATTTTATTATAACCTACCAGTTTCGCTTAACACAAGCATCATCAAGGTAAAAAATTAAATCAATCACAAAATACATGTGTTTGCTTATACATAGATTTTTTTTTTTTTTTTTATATGAATACCTCACAAGAGTCCCAACTGCTCCCAACCGTCTGGAGCCAGTGAGACTATGACATTACCAATTGGGGAATGTTGTGAGGCTGAAGTTATTGGGGAGGGGAAGGAGAAGGGTCAGAGGAAGGTTGGGAATACCTGGCTATTCAGATCTGGTCACCAAACACGGCTAAAAGCCATTTCAAGCAACGTTTCAATTCTGAATGGTGGTCTTTCACCAGGGCGATACTGGGAGTATCTTCCACTCTGAGATAGCATGGAATTAAAATCTAACATAGTAACATAGAGAAAAAGACAAATGTGTCACCATATTATATCTAAAGAGACAAAGCGTCACTTGAACAGGTGATTAAGGGATAATGGGAATTTTAATGAGTTTATGGGAAATATACCTAATATTAAGCTATTGGTCACATTTAATTGAATATTATGAATTTGACTTTTAGTTTTAATGGCTTTCTTTATTTCAAGTTATTATAAATTATTAATTGATAAACTAAAGTTTTTAAGACAAGTTTTTTGTGCATAGCGCAAAGGGTAACAATTATTTTTATAAACAATAATTATTAGCCTGAAACACTCATCCAAATTGGTTGGTTAAGTTAAAGTTGGTTGTTTACAGGTGAAATATAATAAAAACGGTAATTATTGAATAAAACCCTCGTAGATATTGATTAACTTGGCGGGTTTGCGATAAGCCGACGTAGCTCAATGGTAGAGAATCTGACCGGCAATCAGAAGGGTGCAGGTTCGAGTCCTGTCGGCGACATTTATCTTTTCTTTGAAGGTTTTTTTTCAATTTGGATGAGTGTTTCAGGCTAATTGTTTATAAAATTATTATTAATTATTTAATCTGTTACCATGACCATTTTAGTGCAGAATATTAGATTCTTTATCAATAACATGATTGGCGAATTCCGAAAAGCCATTATTATTTAAGCATCCTTTTTTTAATATTATTTATTGTCTTGGTTCATATTGCATTCTATGTATATAAACTAATACGTACACGGTTACATTTCATTCTTTATATAATGATAGTTTTACAGGAAGCATAATAATTATTTTTAAATACATTCGTCCTTCAGACTTTCAGGCCTCTCATCATCCATTTATATTCCTGGATTCATAATTATGTACATTTTTATTAAAAAAAAACTGTATTTGATAACGGTATCGTGACCAAACTATGGATTATTGAATGAAAAGTGGAGTATTTATATAAAACAGGATGATCAGACGTATTATGTACGACAATGTCAGTGTAGATGGGTTTACGAAAGATGTTAAAATTTATTTTATTATTTACGACAGATAAGGTGAGATCTAAATTTTTGTGATTGAATTGGTGCCTATCTCTAATGGGAATTCAATCTGTCGGTGATAGGAGTTTATAAGGTTGATGAAGGCATTCAGTTGACGTTCTGTCCCTGTCCATATACAGAATATTTTGTCTACACATTTTTTATACGGGGTGATGCACCTGTTAAAATGTTGTTCTCTCAGTTGTTCATGAATTGTGCTAAGCAAAACCTGTCGATTGTAATAAATTAAATAAATTTCGTGGTTATAAACAAAGTATTTGTTTTATTTCATTCATTTGTCAAACCACGAAGCGAGTGCTTATTTTTTCTTTTTTTATATGAAATACCGCACAAGAGTCCCAACTTCTCCCAACCGCCTGGAACCAGTGAGACTATGGCATCATTGGGGTTGTTGTGAAGCTGAAGATATTGGGAAGGAGAAGAGAAGAGGAAGGTGGGGAAATACCTGGCTATTCAGATCAAGTCACCAAACACGGTTAAAAGCCATTTCAAGCAACGTTTCAATTCTGAATGGTGGTCTTTCACCAGGGCGATACTGAGAGTATCTTCCACTCTGGAACTGTATATTATTTTTAAATTAATTAATTGTGAAACAGCACAAATTATTTAAATAAAATTTACTTGCGCACGCCAGGATTTGAACCCGCGACCTTCGGATTCGTAGTAGGGAGTCTTACCCCTCGACCATGGAGGCTTTCTACCAATATAAAAATAAAAATAAAGTTAAATAAAATTTGTTGTCAAGGGTCTCATTTGTAATGCGTTCAGTCAATCTTCGTCCTTCCTCTTTTAATTCAATAGCTCACTGCCAATGCTAGTCGCACCTCCTTTGACTCCTCTCCATTAGCAAATACTGCATTCAGTCCTCTATTAAATGAATTTCTTGTTCTCATCCTTCAGTCAATGTCTTTATCAGCTCTCTCAAACACACTGCCCAAGCATACAAACTCATCCACTTGTTCCAAGGATTTACCGTTCCACTTAATATTATTATACACTGTTTCTTACGTCGCACAGTGCTGCGGTAACATCCAAGGCAAGGAACAAAGTTTGAAAGAAATGGTCCCCAAATAATTAGCTTTAAAAAAAATCTTAGAAATAATCACAGGTAACGATGGACAAGGTCATTAGACATAATGCAATATTTATTGGAAAAGTGCAACCTCAAAGGCAATGCTCAGAGTGTGAACATCAGTAGTAAATATCTAGTCTTTATGTTTGTTTCTAATGCGAACGGTACTAACAAAGGTATGTACATTAGTTTATCGATTAAACGTAGACTGAATAAGGAACTGAAGTAAAAAAATATAACGGCTTTAAACAAATCATATAGGTCACCAAACGCCGATTTAGAAAATATGTGCTTTTTTAATGTTTTATTATATGTAGAATTTATTAATCGTTAATAAAATTGAATAAAAAAAATCATCTTATCAAAACACCCTATTATGTTGGTACCAGTTCATTCATAATATCTGATATCACGGGTCTCGGCGGCGGTATTCTGGTTTTGAATTTGTATGGAAATTTTTATTTGTTGATTTTGTTTCGTATTTTAAATACAAAATTTTTAGTTTCGGCGAAAATTAAACTAATTTTGGGTGATTGTTATTTTTTTATAGGAAGTAATCACTTTGTGGTTTGACATATCAATGAAATAAAACAATCACTTTATTTATAACCACTTTATTAAGACCGACCGGTTTCGCTTAATCACATGTTCAGGTGTTCCTTGGTAATCTATTATGTACACACCTCTCTCTTTTTCTCTATTATTATGTTTGATTTCTATTTCATGCTATCTCATTGTTTCTTTGTTATATGTCATGTTTTGTCTCATTCTATTTGTATAAACAAAGAGTATGCATTTTTTTATAAGTAAAATTTTTTACCCTGACGATGCTTGTGTTAAGCGGAACCGGTCGGTCATAATTAAAATTAAATAAGTTTCGTGGTTATTATTTTTTTTTTAAGTAAGACAAATATTCCTTGGTTACGAATAACTTGACAATATTTGAAAATCTCCTACTACCATCACAGTAAGCGGAAGATGTTGTTTGTGTCGTAAATGGAGGACTTGAACTCACGACGCCTGGGTGAGACCCAAACGCAATGCCAACTCAGCCACTGACCGGTCAAAACAAAGTGTTTGTTTTCCTTCTATAATTGTTGTTCAATGTAAAAAGAAGACTATTATTAATGAAAGAAATGAGAATATTCACGCGCAAACCAATTGTCAATACTGATATTATAAGAAAACTATTATTGAATACTATTTTTACTCTTAGTAGTAAGTAAAAGTTTCTAAAAGGTTCTAGATTTTGTATTATATTTTGGTATTATTCACTATAAATAGAATATAAAATTATGTACAGTAAAGCGCATCCTTGTTTTGACGTTTGACATTCTAACCTCAAAACTGATCGCCCATAGATTTTAAGCGTTTTCGCGGCCTTTGAAAAATTGATACTTTATAATTGATTTTTGCAATGAAAACTAACTTTGGAATTTTTTTTTACTGATATTTAAGTAAGTAAGTCATTATTGGCAAAAAATCGACTGGAGACTGAATTTCCTTATTGTTTAACGTATGTTTTTTTTTTTAAGAAATCGTAACATTCCTTATGATGTATTTACTTTGTCTCTATTGTGAGGGAGATCAAATTGGAGTTACACTATTCTCTTGTTTAGCTGTCGCTATGAAATAAAGACATTTAGAATGTTTGCATTTATACGTGTCGACAATTTTCTTAGTTGGCCATCCTTGTTTATTTCCCAAATTATGCATAGAAGGTTGCTTGTAATTAATGAGAACCTGGAGAAGCGCGGTCGTTTTGCATCTCCATGAAGACGAAATGTATTATACTGTTATTTGTGTTTATATCACAGGTTCATTGATCGACTGTCTTGCCCCTTATCATTAGCTTTTCTTGCTTGTATCAACAATAGCTTGTATGCACCAATATATAACACAATTGATAATAAAAACAAGGAAGATGAGCAATTTATTTAGTTATACTCGGTTTTTACAGATGTTCACACTTACGTGAGAACTATCCAGTTATAAAAACTCGGAATATACACAAATTACATGAAATTACGACAATGAACCATTATTATTAACGTCGCGGGTTCAAATCCCCTCATGATCAAGTAAATTTTAATTGATTAATTTATGTTTTTTCACAATTTATTCATTTTAAATAACATATAGTATATTTGCGGCACGTTCCAGAGTGGTGGATACTTTCAGTATCACCCTGGTGAAAGAGCACCATTCTAAATTAAAGCGTTGCTTGAAATGGTTTTAGCCGTGTTTGGTGACCAGATCTGAATAGCAAGGTACTTCCCTACCTCCCTCTTCCCCATATCCCTCCCCTTCCTACTACCGTCAGCCTCATAACATACCCCAATTGGGGATTCCATAGGACTATTATGGGGTATTCACAAAAAAATAAAAAAGGTAATATTTATTTTATGTTGTGAAAAAATAAAGCGAAATAATAGGAATATAAATAAAAGCATATTAAAATAATATAAATTTGCATGTTGAAAGAAAAAATAAAAAGGGAGCTTCGAAAAAATATAAAAAAATTAAACAAAAAAATGCTTAATTACATACAGCCTTTTACAAATTTTACAGATTGTATAAGAAAATACATGTAAAACTAATAATCAATATGTATATATAAAAAAAAATATATATATATATATATATTTGGTATAAACCACCTGACTAGGCTGAGCCTGTTCCGACGTGATAGAAATAAAAATAATTTGAATATCCTAAATTATAAGGAGATGGCATAAAACACAAACAAAAAAATAAATGAAGAAATAGGTGAAAAAATATAGCCTGAAGTTTGTTGTTATTTTTTGGAAATTTTGAGAAATAAGAAGAAAAAAAAAAAAATTTTAATAGGCCTGTCGTTTGTTGTTATATTGTAGATATTCTAGCCGCAGTATCTGTAAGTATCTGGCCGCAGTAGATAATGCCTTTGTTGACTATCCATGTGTGAATTGTGTGTTTGGGATTTTCAGTTTTTATGAGGTGATTGTCGATGACGTTTTACAATTAAATTAAATTGTTGCCAAATGATAGTAATATCTTTGTCTGTATGTGGTATTTATCTTGGGAGTAATCTGTTGATGTCTATGTCTTGTTCCTAAATTGCGTTGTGCTATATGATGGCTTTCTTTGTCTTTTTGATAGTGTATATAGATAATTTTGATATAAAGTTGCTGTATATTTAGTACAGCGAAGTCCTTCAGGTTTTTTTGGAATAACTTTAATTAAAACTTTTTGCGCTTTGTCAAGAGGGTCACCACAACAACCGATCATACCATCAGTGATACTTGATTGGATTAATGCGTAGTATATTTTTTTCAGAGTCTTCGTTGGCATAACATTACGTATTAAAGAAATTTATGACTTTTGTAACTTTATCCGCTGTTTTATTTATTTGTTATGTCCATCTAAAATAATTGTCAATGTAAATACCTGAATATTTGATTACCGCAATCCTTGTTAGTGGGTTGCATAGGCAAGCATCCAAATGTTCAGTCGTGTATAGTTATGTTTTCATCGAGTCTTGATTATCCTCTGGGATCTATGCTAAATGTCATATACTTTGTATTGTCAATATTGTCGATTCCTTCAGTAGCGTTTCTTATATTAATTAATACACGTGTCCAAGAATCATAATTGAACACAAGAACTGTATCATCCGCAAAACAAATAACATCACCGTAAATCGTTAACTGACACAGGCAATTAATGTACAATAGAAACAGGATCGGACCTATTGTACTTCCTTGAGGAACTCCAAAAGTTATATATATTTAAAGCTTGTTACGTTGCCTACATTTAATGAGTAGGTGCGCTCAGTTATATATGATTTGAAACAGTTATAATCCCTGTTTTTTATGCCTATGTTTTCTTAAAATATAAATTGTAAGCGTAATTATCAGACTATTTTACGATGCAAAGCAATCATTTAAATAATTCCCCCCTTTGCAAATAACCAATTCTGAACACTGATAGTATAAATATTATCAATAGATTAATTAAAAAATATACTGCGTATTCACCACTTTATTACTATACGAGTATACATGTTTCGAAAGCGATGCCTTCTTCATCAGGAATATATAGAATACTATGTATTATCATTATTATTATTCACAAAGTGAATACAGATCGTTTGTAATTTTAGGATTAATTTGAGAGATAAGAAAATGTTACGTAATTTATTAGTCTTTTTATTATAGAATCGTAGTCACAAATAATTAGATAACAGCTAAGTGTTTCTTCTCTGTTCTTATTACTATTCCTTACTCCACCTATTTTGCATTTGCTCATAGTGTCTTTTGTGATGCAAATTCAGGCTTTGAGCTGTTTCGAAGCCTCCTTCTACATGACTGATGAGTCTGAGCATGAGTATACACGATGCAATACAAGTTGCTGGCCGCAGAGCCTTGGTTCACATGAGGGTGTTAGCTCGGTCCATCAGCAGTACTTTGATTTTACAATCCCTTATACAATTTTAAAATAAAATACGTTGCATGGAAGTCACCGATCCAGTAGTATTAACCAACGCTTGATTTTAAAACTACAATTGTCGCAATGGTATATTTAATTTATGATGTATTTTTTTATTGCAGCGTATGGTGGAAGAAGCCCCCGGTATCACCGAGATGAGAGACAAACATTCAGAAATATTTTAATCATTGAAGAAGATAATATTAACACATCCTAAATGAACCACGAAACCGAAAAAACAACAGAAATTAAAAATATTTCAGTCGCATCTGGGATTCGAACCCAGGACCTCTACCTATCCGGGGTAACCGCTTAACCAACTTAACTAATGAGACCAGTACAATTTACGCCATTTACACCGATATCATACTTCATGTTCAAGATTTATTAATATTATCCTCCATTTTTATAAATCCCATATTATTGGCTGCTTTCCGTATGATGATATTACAATGAGGTTTACAAACTTCAATAAGTTAAAAAAAAAAATTGAATATTCAGAAATATGTTAGAAAACAAAAAACTATGAAGCTTACAAGCATATGTTTTTCAGCTATATAGCACGTAGACCTAGCTACTGACGCGTTATTAGCGATGGGTAAATTGTCAGTAATTATTTTTTGGGGAATATTCCCCAAACGGGACACATTGCGGGAATTTTCATCTAAATGGTAAAATACATATTACTAATACATATGATTATTTTTATGTGATAGTTTTTTTTGTTGTTTTAAGCCACTTTATTTTATTTATATTTATGCATTATCGATCGGTTTCGGTTGAACTCAACCTTCATCAGGAACGTACACATATAAACTAAATTAACATTCAGAGATATATCGTAATATTATACTTGCCCGGCAATGTTCCCTTCCTCCTTCCACTCCCCTTCCCCGACCAAACTCCAATACCTGCTTCCCCTAATATCCAGGTGTAGGTATTAATAGATAATCGTATATTGCTGTTCATGTAATCAATTATTAAATTATTAACAATTACTTTGTTTAAAACCACTTATTTAATATGTAAGCAAAGCTCCCCTCGTCAGGATAAACAATATACCCTGACGAGGGGAGCTTTGCTTCTGAAATATGTAGATATTTACATATTAAATAAAATGGTTTTAAACAAAGTTATTTTTATAAACTTAATAAATATGACTCCACAAAGTAGTTTTAAATTTTTTGAAGATACTCGTATAATAATAATAATTAAATTAATTAAAAAATATACCTTGTACTCAACACTTTATTAATATTCAAATATCAACATGTTTCTTCATCAGGAATATATATTTATTTTCATATTAATATTAATAATAAAAATAATTTCTTTTTTAATTTCTAATATAAATTTGTTATTTAGTGTTTTATAATAATTTTTTATTAACATTTGTGATTAATTACTTATCTACTTTAATCATTTTTTGATTATGTATATAATTTGTCTATTCTTAGATAATTGTAATCTAAATTTTATCATTTGTCTTGAAGAGACCCACGTTTTAGGATGGAGGAAACACAGGCCGGCAGAACATTTCACAGCCGAGCCGTTGAACACAGGAACGAGTCGTAAAAGCGACCCGTTCTCATGTGACAAATGTCTACTGTGTGCAAATATTCCCGATGAAGAAAGCATCGCTTTCGAAACATGTAGATATCTGTGTATGTATTAATAAAGTCGTGAATACAAATAATATTTTTTAATTCATTTATTAATTACGGCCTCCATGGTGGAGGGGTGAGGCTCTTGATTACGAATATGAAGGTCGCGAGTTCAAATTCCGCCGTGCGCTAATGAATTTTATTTAATTAATTTGTGCTGTTTCACAATTAATTGATTTACAAAATAATATATACTATTTTAGCGCACGTTCCAGAGTGGAAGATACTCTCAGTATCGCCCTGGTGAAAGACCACCATTCATAATTAAAACGTTGCTTGAAATGACGTTTAGCCGTATTTGGTGATCAGATCTGAATAGCCAGATATTTCCCTACCTTCCTATACCCTTCTCCTTTCCCTCCCAAATACCTTCAGTCTCACAACATTCCCCAATTAGGGATGCCACAATCTCACTGGCTCCAGGCGGTTGGGAGCAGTTGGGACTCTTGTGCGGTATTCATATAAAAAATATATAAAACAAAAATTTATAATGACGCCACAAAGTGAATACCAATCGTTTGAAGAAATTATCAATAAAGATTATATTTCTCATACTCTTGTCATATTTTGTTCTTATATTGACATCATTCATAGTTTGGTGTGTTTTTCTTAATATTCTTTTTAGTCTTTTCATTCGCTGTTTATTTTTTATACGTAATTTTTATTATTGTCTGTGAACATTAATAATTCGCCTCTTTTTTACATCATCTTTATATTAATATATGATAAATATATTATTAAGAATTTCTATGTTCCAATAAATAAATAAAGAAATAAATGACGGCCTCCATGGTCGAGGGGTAAGGCTCTCGACTACGAATCCGAAGGTCGCGGGTTCAAATCCCGGCGTGCGCAAGTAATTTTTATTTAATTAATTTGTGTTGTTTCACAATTAATTCATTTAAAAATAATATATAGTATATTTGCGCACGTTCCAGAGTGGAAGATACTCTCAGTATCGCCCTGGTGAAAGACCACCATTCAGAATTGAAACGTTGCTTGAAATGGCTTTTAGCCGTGTTTGGTGACCAGATCTGAATAGCCAGGTATTTCCCCACCTTCCTCTTCCCCTTCTCCTCCCCAATACCTTCAGCCTCACAACATTCCCCAATTGGGAGTGCCATAGTCTCACTGGCTCCAGACGGTTGGGAGCAGTTGGGACTCTTGTGAGGTATTCATATAAAAAAAAAAAAAAAAAAATAATCTCTCTGTAACTTTTTGTTTCCCCCCTTACCTCCAGGGGCTTAACCCAATTAAAAAAAATAAGATAAAGAGATAAATTGGCAAAAAATGTATATCTTAATATGGAAACCATAATAACACAAGAAAACGAAAAAGTATCCGCAATCGCTGTACAAGATTGGAAAAATGTATGTCTTCGTGCAAAGGAGGAAAGTAATTATAAAATGTGATGTGGCTATAGATAATGTGTAATGTAATTCACCTAGGCGAATCCTCCGACAAAAGTGCGATGGAAGCGGGTGATACCAGCAACGAAATGACAGACAGCGAGTAGAGTGTCACGGGTATAATAGCGATGAGTCGTTCATGAACGAGGCGTTTATTTTTCCCGCTCATTTTGACTCCTATTAAACCGTGTCACGGCTCAATTCAACTTTGACTCTTTTTCACAAACTTGGAACCACTTAAGTTTTTTTTTTTATATCTAAAAGATAAACATATCTCAGATGTTCGTTAGTATTCTCATGCTTTACTACGATGACTATTTCTTTAAAAAAAAAGTTTTATATAAAATCATCATATACGTGTATAACTTTTAAAAAATTAAAGGTTAAATTATGTTAATCACCGTGGGACTTGCAATTGATATTTGGCGCCATGATGTACCTTAAAGCATTTGTCATCTAGGGGTTGCACATTTGTGTCTAAAGATAAGAATAATTACCGCATTTACACGTATGTAGGCACTATGCATGAATGCCGTCTGACAGTCTGGCATCTGGACGTTATGTACCTACACCTATACGCTGAGATCTGGAAGCCATAGGAGCTGAGAGTTTTATGAGCTGGGAATCGTATGAATTGGGGTATGAGCTCATGAACTGGAAGTCGTGTGAGTTGGGAGTCGTAGAGCTACTGCTGACCGGCTCTTAAGATGTGCCGGCTCTTAAATGAGCCGCCGTTCAAAAGAGTCGTGCAAAAATATTGAGCTGGTACCGTCACTCAAAATCTTAACAAATGAGTCATGACCCATCTCTACACAGGTGGTTTTGTTTGCATCCAATCTTCAAGCGGTAAAAAGGTAAATACATAATCAGTATTTTTTAATTCATCGAGTTCACCACCGCCCGAGTAATAATCGCTTTATTCTGATTTATCTGTATAGCTCTAACTGTTATAAACTTGAAATCAAAAGAGACAGTAAAGGAGTGGGGTAGCTTTTATACTCCCAACCGATTAAGTGTGTCTTATTTACGGTTGCAAGCCAGTTAAAGCCTTAAATGACTAGTAACGCGTGACTAAAACTCCACGAACTTCTCGCGCCAAATCGCTATTGGAGTGTTTGCGCTCGTCTTTTGTTTTGTCGGCAAATAAAATGGCGTCGTCAGCAGGCCGATCACACTCCCCCCGAGTCCTTTATTTCATATTCCTCACTTAAATACTCATTATCCCGCAGATTCCATACCGAATTTTTATTATTTTCTAACTAAAAACAGTTCACGGGTACGGTCAATAAGATGCTCAACGGGTAACTTCATAATTTTTGTGCTCTATTAGAATGTAGGTACTGCAAATTATCATACTTAACCATAGATTTTTTAAACAAACAAAAATATGGCATGGAAGCGTGCCAACTATCGCAGAACTCCGACCAAACTGCACAAGCTATCAAGCCAATGAAAGTTATTCATTAGGTGTCATGTAGAAACAAAGGCAGGGCGCCACTGTACGCAGATGCGGTTTGCAGTAGTATGGGTGAACGGTGCTAGCGACACTTTAGTGCGCGCGGTTTTATACTAATAATGTATTTATTTTAAAACGTTTTGATACAAAGAAGATGCAGGTAAGAATTAACAATACAAAACAAAGGAAAATATATTAATCATTGAATATAATACCGACAACTCTCAAAATGAAACATGAAACCGAAAAGACACAGAAATGAAAAAATGCAGCTGGGACTCGAACCCAGGACCTCGTGGTTTATTCATAGAAGAAGATAGGACACGTTCCTCTCTGTGTTATGTACTTATTTGTATCTTAACCTAGCGATGCATGAAAATGTACGATTACCACTGATGGCAGAATTAATATACTTGCCCTAAGTATGAAATCGACGGCTGGCGGCAATGGTCACGTGACACCAGCTTAGTTCACAGCCGTCCACGTTTGTTTCACGTGGTTTTGACTGCGGTAAGCAAATTACAAAACATATATAAAAAGGGTCAAACTAAATAATCTAACAAAATATTTTGTTTTTGTAAACAACTATTTACTTAGTTGATGTTTTACTTGAATTGGCGAGACGCCTACCTCGCCCATGTATCTCTTGTTTTGGTATTTTCCCCCTGCGTGTTAGGGCATCTCAATGTATTATTTGCCATGCGAGCATTACCGTAATAATTATTTGATGTATTCTGTTAGAGAATCAACATAAATAAATAAATAATAAAAATGATTTATACATGCTATAATTTTTCATTGTCCATCTCCATTGTTTCTATTATCTGTGGTTTCAAAACAAAATAGTTTTTACATGTTTTTCACTATCCATATTCTTCTTTTTCGCTTTTAAGATTTAATAGATAACATAATCCAATAATCCATAATATGCTTTTGTGTAGGTACCTAAAAATAGGCAATAGGCAACAAAGTAGTTTTTTTATGAAGGTAACTTTGTATCAGGTAGATATATCGTAGATGCTTTATCTATGGACATTATGTCGCATGAATGGCATATCATTTTTGCATCATGTATAATAGAAACCATAAATACCCCCAAAAGACCTCCATCTTTGGGTTGCAAATAATAATAATAAAAATTTAATATTTTATGAAAAATAATTCCCCTAGAATGGAATTGAAGAGAAAAATTTATTCTCTCCAACTTCAAACTAATTTTTCACTGACGTGCTGACCGATCGCGTTAGGTTTCTTCAAGATATGCTTTCCGTGGGTTCTTTCCTCAGCAATGCGTTTGTCTTCTTTGTAGCAGGCTGCGCCTTTTTCTCGCAGGTAAGTAAAAAAACAAATCAATGAGGAAATTTAACGTCTCATTGTAAGATGGGAACTATTGAGTAAAATTTACTGATCGCTTCTCAGACACAATAAACGAGTGAATATTTTTGACCAATTTAAGAAATAAATATCCTTTTTATAGCGGTCGTAATATGTAATACCCTAAACGACAATGATTAATCAAAGATAGGAGAAAAACGGCTAGTTTAAAATGGTAAGTAAAATATACTTCTCGCTTCCATTGAAATTCTAAGGAACAATGCTTCCATTCTAGGGTTAACCAATCAAAGAAGTAAAAAGAAATTTACTTTGTCGAAGGAAGCAATCACTTTGTGGTTTGACATTATAATTTAAATGAAAAATGTTTTTGTTTTAAGTCACTTTATTTTATTTATTTATATTTCTGCATTCGACGGGTTTCAGTTGGACTCAATCCTCTTCAGGAATATACACATATAAACATATAAGGTTAACATATAAAATCAATGTAAGTTTGTGTGTCCTCGGTTTTTTCGAAAATTACTTAACAGATTTCACTGAAAATACCACAGTTTGTTTTTATTAGTGCCGGGAAGGTTTAGAAAGTAGTTAGAATGAAATCCGATATGTAAAACTGTTGCTATAACGTTTTAAAATTAGTATGAAAAACATTGAACCCGCCATGTTTTATTTAGGTTAGCCCATAGATATAACACTCTGGTTAGCCACAGATTGCATATTCAAAAGAAGAAGGTTTTTTTGGGTAGAATATTTTCAAAATGGAAAATACGAGGAGGAACTACCACTACTACTTAAGAACTTTATGATTTAGATATATTTTGAAAAATAAAAGTTTGGAATTAAATAAAATATTCAAATGAATGTCTCTTTATTTGGAGATAGTTACTTTAGCTGTCAAATCAATTATGGCACCCTAATGACAAGCAAGGATTCACAACTTCATAGGCCGGGTACACATCAGCTAGTAAAGAATGTTTTTTCTAAGTAGCACATAATCATTAATCTCCTCGAACGCTTTGTAAATACACGCTATTTTTCCGATTGCTAAAACAAAAGTAATTAATTCAATTATCGTAAAAATGCACAATATACGACCACCCGCCAGCTTGACTCTCTGTTCCGCGTGTGCTCCCGCCTGTCACCCTTCTCTCTTCCAGACAATACGTTTTTTTATCTTATTTGTTTTTCCATAATAAATCAGTTAAACAAAAAATAATGAATAATTTTCCAACAGCTTAACATTAAAAAGAATACAAAAATTGGGGGCATTACGATCGTCTAACATGGTAACACAGAGTTGGCTCATAAGAAAATCAAAATCACAGGTAAAAATTGTAAATTTTAAATATTTTGCCTCGTTTCTTTAAAAACAAACTGTCAAAAGCAAATGTTTGAAAACATTTTAATATATAAAGAACACATTTCAAGGATGAGGTGAGTAGCTTGGTTTTGCCTGAGTAATGAAATTTTGTTTTTACAAAAAAATAAATATCTACAATTAAAATGCCAACTTTTATGCACATATTATAATTAGATTGCAAAACAGATTTTAAGATGTATTTAGTTATTTTGGAGTTGCGAAGGTTGGGAACATCTGCGTATACGCAATACCGTATTTATGGGATACCCACGGGATTATATGGCATAGGCAACAATGGTTAACAGCTGTGTCACCCCAACAGGGTGGCATTATGAAATATTGACAGTAGCCTAATGACCCGTTCTCACCCCAGCGTCAATACAGACCACCCTGCTCATCAATCCACCCTGAATACGTCTTCTGACAACTTAAAAGGAATATAGCCTGCCAAAAATCGCTTCCTGTCAAAAAAAAATGGACTGATTTATAGGAGGTGGTGAAATGCGTGGCATTGTTCTAGAATTAACACGACTTACTCTGGTGGGGAAAATTTATTTCCCGATTGTCGCGTCCATGATGATGTTTGTATTGAAAACGGAAATACATTAATTTTAATTAATGAATTTAAAAATATACTTAGTATTTACCTTCTTTATAAATATTCAGTGATGTTTCTAAAGCGATGCTTTCATCATCAGGAATATATGAATACAAAGTGGTGAATAATACTTTTTTTTAATTCATTTATTAATAATGACGCCACAAAGTGAATACCAATCGTTTGAAGAAATTACAATAAATTTATTTAATTTCAGTTCATTTTTTGGATAGAAACTCATAAACCTCATATACTCGTATGTCTCCCTCTTACACATAATGCTTTTCTATTGTTGTCTCCCTCTAATATTTTAATCTCTTTTTTAGTATATCCTGTATCACTTTAATTATCTGAACGTATATATACGATAACTCTGTATTATTCTTTATTTATTATATTTACACAGACGAAGCTTGATCTAAACGATACCGGTTGGCGTAAAAATACAATAAATTCGTGGTTTATAACAAATTGTATGTTTTATTTAATACATTTTTAATCATTGAAGATATTAACAACTCTCAAAATGAAAAATGAAACCGAAAAGACAGAGAAAATAAAAGATAAAGGTGGGAGCTGGGACTCGAACCCAGGACCTCATGGTCTATCCGAGACCTTGCGCTCTAATCCACTGAGCTAAAGCTACCCCAATCGGTCCCGTAATTTTTAAGAACTGTCAATGTCATCTTCAATTAAGGCGATGCAATGGGAAATAATGCAAAATCATTTATTTCTGGTTTGAAAATTAGATGACCTAGAAATATCATAAATGATTTAATTAAATACTGCAAGTAGAAAACACCTTTGCCTTTCCTTTAACCGGGCATTTTCAGTATTTTTATAAGCCTATAAAAAACAAAGTACAAGACCGGAAGTGCAAAATCTCCCACTTAAAACTTTTTTTCCAATATTTTCGTATTGTTAATTGTAGCGAATTAAGTTTTTCTAGAATACGATCGTAAAACATTTTAATAATTATGCCTGAGCTTTGCTAAATAAAATAAAACATGTTTTTTTGCGTAAATCGAAACATGCGGCCGGTGTTCAATGGGAATTTCAACTTTTCGCCACATGCATAGTGCCTAGTTTACACGTGTTTTTTTTTACAGTAGACCCTGACTCGACTGACTCCACACAGGAGACCCTGAGGGAAATAATTTCCCTCAAGGCCTATATCGTCTTTGGGGATGCTGTGTGGAGTGTTGATGAATAATCATAATTATATTTATAGGGATGATCAAGATGACCTTTTGATCGGAAATGTAAATACCTTGTATTTAATTAATTTTCAATTTAATAGCTTGTCATCTGATTAAACTGTTTTTGCCATAAAGGCAAAGAATTCTGGGAAAATATCAAATTGATTCACTATGAAATTAACGAGGAAAATTTTAATGAAACGATTAAGGATTAATCTCCAGGATTTGAAGGGATTTAATAAGTTGCTGAGGATGAATAACTGGATTATTTGTAGATTACAGATGATCCTAAACCCCAGTGGACATAGAAACAGATTTTGATGTATCTAAGGAATAAGGATTCAATCATAAATAATCATTTTTAAAAAGGTATGAAACTGCGCGCACAAAGGTGTCATCAACTACATTCACCCATACTACTACAAATCGCATCTACGCACAGCAGCTTTAACGGTCAGCACCACAGAGCAAATAATACATAGAGATGTCCTAACACGCAAGGATAAGAAACGCAAAATAAGAGGGGCGTGGGGCCAGCTAGGCGCGCCGGCAATTTAAGTAAAACAGCAACTACGTATATAGGTTTGGCTTGTTTACGAAAACCAAGTATTTTGTTAGAGCATTTAGTTTGACCCTTTTTAAAAATGTTTTCTAATTTGCTTACCGCATTCGCAAACACGCAAAACAAACGTGGATGGCAATACAAAAAACTGGCGCCAAAATTTGCGTCTCTTGACCATTGCCTCCAGCCGTCAAAATCGTACTTGTTCTAAGTCCATTAATTCTGGCGTCAGTGGTCAGCACCCAAAAATACGCACTTCGCAGGTTCCTAAACTCATGAAATACTACGAATGATTTATCTGTTATTTCTATACTGGTAATAAGTAAAATATGTAAGATTTCAAAATACAAAAAATCGTCTAACTTTAATATTTTATGTTCTGTATGAAACGGACGCCTCCATGGTCGAGGGGTAAGGCTCTCGACTACGAATCCGAAGGTTGCTGGTTCAAATCCCGGCGTGCGCAAGTAAATTTTATTTAATTAATTTGTGCTGTTTCACAATTAATTTATTTAAAAATAATATGCAGTATATTTGCGCACGTTCCAGAGTGGAAGATAATTTCAGTATCGCCCTGGTGAAAGACCACCATTCAGAATTGAAAAGTTGCTTGAAATGGCTTTTGGCCGTGTTTGGTGACCAGATCTGAATATACAGGTATTTCCTTACCTTCTTCTCCCCCTTCCCTTTCCCCTCCCCAATACCTTCAGCCTCACAACATTCCCCAATTAGGGATGGCATAATCTCACTGGCTCCAGACGGTTGGAAGCAGTTGGGACTCTTATAGGGTATTCTTATAAAAAAAAAGATACTGAATTTTTAGATAAACATTCAAAATTGCTTTCACTGGTTTTCAAACAGCGCCAATTTTCAAACATTTTGATACGTAATTCATAGAATTTAAGGATTTTGGTCGTACTACCTGTATAGAATCTACATTTAAATCATTTGCGATATTGTTTGAGTTATCAACCTGCAAAATGATGTTTATGACAATTTTTGAGTGCTGGCCTTTAGCTAAATCTCTCTTGAATTTCTTCATAATCAATTTGGATTTAAGAGATTACGCGGCCTCATTCTATAAACCAATACCGTTCATTTGAGAGATGAGCCAGGGTAACACAAACAGATCTGTTATATTTACTATCCTCTAAGTTTATGTGCACTGGAAGCATCTTCAACCGGAGTAATATTTACCTTTAATATCCCACCCAACGTCCTGTTCTCCTGTCAACAGTAAATTAGGGGTAAGCCTGCAGCATTCTGCCAGCATTATCTTATTACATTTCCAATTAATCTCCGAATGCGCCTTGCCGTAGAGAAGTTATGGAATGTTCCCCATAAGTCGAGTAGTGGAGTAATTTTCGATACTAACGGCCGTTCTTTCCAACCGTACTGTGCGAAAGTTGATCCGAAATTTTACCTTAACGCTGTTCAAATGCACAAATACGCTCTTCACAACGAAATTCTCGATCAAATTTATGATCAATTTATGATATATTTTTGTGGATTAATTTCCCCTCAGCAGAAGACTAGTTGTGGAAAGTGTCAACGGGGTGAAAAAACTTCGTTAATAAAAAATGTCGTTAATAGTTTACGATCTCTTTTACGCAACTCACATATTGAATGATGAATATTTATTTCTCTTTTCGAATGTCAAAACGTGATTTTTGTATGTTTTTAATAAAATTAAAGAGAACCCAAATTATTTTACTAATTATAAGCTATGTTTTGTCTTATTTTTGCACTCATCGAGAAACATCAAATGTACGAAACGTACAATGTGGTTTGCGGCATTATCAAATGTCAAGTTAAAACTTTTTTCAACATATTTTTAACACACGTTTGTGAAGTATGAAATGTTGGTTTGTGTATTAGTTTTTTTTTTAAATGATATTATTCATAATAAATAAAATATTAACTCATCTATGTTAAATTCACATTGAATTTTTTTTTTACTTTGCTGTCACTTTATTGTCTAAAAGTGGGAGGACACTATTTTATAGTCGGCGGGCACCTCCATAGACAATTTAGAAGAAAAATGGTAGGAAACAGGCAAAGAGAGCGAATACTTAACAAAACACTTGGCTGATCGGGGACTCAGATTAATCATTCGAAAAGTTAGAAAGAACGGCCGTAAGACTTGACAGTATTTACTAGTAGTATTATTAAAAAAATTTCACACGGTCCAGTGACTGCTTCCAAATTGGATGTGAAATTGTCGTACCAAAAACGTTTAGATCACAGAGCAAATAATACATGAGATCCCCTAACATGTAATAATAATCGGATTATTTTTATAGCGCCGTTTTTGTGAAAAATCACCTCAATGTAGTGGGAAGAAACCGAAATAATCATCATGAAAGACGGTAATAAAACATTATTATTATTATGGCTTATGTCAAAATTTTCATTTAGAACACAAATTAAGATATTCATTTTCTAAGAATAAGTGCTATTGAAAATAAGAACGCTAAAATATGACATAAAGTGATAAAAAGAAGAAAAAAAACATTACATTAATTATGACAGTAAACAGAATTTACTATTATTATCACATATACGTACATAAGTATAA
>JAHDVE020012345.1:0-73003 GCA_022606495.2 Halesus radiatus | reverse complement strand
TAGAATGCTAGAATATTCTTAATAAAATGTTCTAATTTCTAATTTAAAAGGGTTTGGCTTCTCTAATGCGAACTACGAAACAACAAATCATAACATAACTAAAATAAATTCAATAATTATTCCATTAGAGCTTTTAAGCTTTTAAGACCATTTCGGTATTTCTCACTGTAGTGCTGCATAAATGTAACCAGATATTATTTATCAACATTGGCTGATTCGAAAGCGCGTACACCGTATAATCTTATAATATGTCGGAGTTGAATTCTTCCGGTACACAGGACTTGCATATTTGACTGCAATAACTCCAAATCGACAGGTAATCCCTTCACGACTGTCCCATTTGAATATTAACGCGGAACCATAAATGCAAAATAATTTTTCAGTAGATATCTTTATACAGTGAAATTCGTAACAGGAAAATGCACTTCTTATAACATTCCTTATTTGGGGATGCCTTAAATTCACTGTTTTGGTAGAAAATATTAAAATAACCTAAATGAATTTTAGAAATTACACAATTACAATTTTATGTAGAATGATATAAGAAATTTATTGTAAATGAATATGAGTTATACGAGTATATAACTCATTTAATGGATCTGCCTCTATATATAAAAATGAATGTTTATCTGTGTGTCCTCGATTTTCTTGAAAATTAGTCCACCGGTTTAGAGAGTAGATTGAATAAAATCCAATATGTAAAACTGTTTCTACAACGTTTTAAAATTAGTATGAAAAACATAGAACCCGCCATGTTTTTTTTTGAGTTAGCCCATAGATATACCACTCTGCTTAGCCACAGATTACATATTCAAAAGAAGAAGGTTTGTTTGGATAGAATATTTTAGAAATTGAAAACACAAGTAGGTACCTACTTAAGAACTTCTTTTATTTAAGTATATTTTGAAAAAAATATTTTTTTCGAATGAAACAAAATTTTCAAATAACTGTTTTTTGTTTCTTTGTTTAGAGATAGTACATCGCTGTCAAATTTTTTATTGCACCCAAACGAAAAGCAATAAATCACTTCACAACTTTATTCCAAAAAAATAAAATCATGCCGAGCAAGGCCGGGTATACATCACCTAGTTTTAAATAAGAATAATGTTTTAAATTGTTGAAAAAATAAAATGCGATCTTTCATAAAGCACGTGCATTTTAAATTCACGTGGGCAAAGTATTAATTGTTTTTTTGTTGTGGAATAATTGAGTCAATCCATTAAAATAACTGTACCTATATAACTGGTTAACGTATTGGTTAATCATATAAGTAAGACTTTATCTCGGTGTTATCTAACTGGTTACTTTGGACAGTTTAAATAAATTAACTTCATGCATGCAATTGAAGATTATGTCAAGAAAAATCTTGATATTGATCTGACGAAATTGTTCGTAATTGGACATTTGCATTCTAATGCGTTTGTGTTCCTATGGACCCCCCACAGTTTGTGTTATTCTGTGAATTTTTTGTAATTACAATTCGAATTTAAAAGAAATCATCTTTATTAATTAATCCTTGAGCTAAGCACGTAAATATTTTGACACTTTGCCACTCAGCGCGCACATTAACGAATAAATTTCCATTTTATAATTTTCTCGTAATTTTTTATGTTCGATTTTTATGTGACTGATTTTCGTTAGCAAGTTATTTGAAATGGAAAAGTTCTCATATTGAACATAAGGAGCGTGTGTCGTAAAAATTCCTGCTGAATTCAGACAAAAACTAAAAAGGTATGCTAAAAATCTAAACAATAAAACAAAAAAACTGCTAAGAAGCAGGAAAAACTTTACTACTGTAAGCTCGCTACGTGAGCATTATATTTAGTTATCCAAAAATAGAGGGTTGAAATTTAAGGCCAAATCGGGTGGTAAAGCCAGTCATTTAAATAATTTTATGTCTAGAATTGAAAATTTAAAAAAAAATTGTGGTTGCATCTTGGTCCAGAGTGAAAAAACAAAAAAAAAACAAATCTTTGCTTCAAGTGACTTAACCTATAAATACTCATTGAAAAAAATAATATTAACATATCCTAAATGAAACACGAAACCGAAAAAAAACTACGGAAAATAAAAAGGTATCAGTCGCATCTGGAACTCAGGACCTCTGTCTTACCGGGACAACCGCTCTACCGACTGTGCTAATGAGACGTGTTCATTTTAAGCCATCTTCATCCATATCATACCTCAAATTCTAGACTTGTCAATATTACCCTCAATTTTAAATCGCATATTATTGGCTGCTATCTTTACGATGATTACAAAGTTCCTCCCAAACACTATTGCAATCTGGATAAAGTCTCAGATATACTAGTCTATAACGTAATCTGAAAATCCGAATACTTCTCAGATTTTCTGTCCTCTTCTCATTGCTCCTTTCTTTTCTTATTCTTTCACAATTCTCCAAATAGGTATGCTAAATCTTTTACGGTATCGCGTAAAAATAAAATAGTTTTTTCGACAGTTTTCCCTACAAACACTGCGTGTAATGCACCCTCCATTGCATCTATAAAGCCCCTCAAGTTTCCAAATGCCTGAGGAAAGTTTGAAGAGGTTTTTGGCCCATCTCCACGCAGTCCAGAGTCTAGAGGAGGCGGCGGTCCTTTGAGATGAAGCTCGATGATTAATCCCGAGATGATTGCGGTCATCCGAGCGTCTGGACCGCAGCCAAGATGAGGAAATCAACACCGCGTGGGTGACAGACTGATTAAGTATTCGAACCTAACTATTCGACCGCACCTCATCAAAATGATGGATTCGATCGGTCTATAAATCTACCAGTCTATAATTCGATCTATTCTGAAGCGAATTTACACCTCGGATTAAAAGGTGCGATCTTTTGTTACTCATTCATTAATAATTCAATTTTTTTTTAAAAGGGCAACGTGGGTGATGATTTTTTATGAAGTAACAAAATGACTTTATCACCATTAAATAAAATTGTTTTTAAAACTGTTTAATAACAAGAGCGTCATGATTTTAATAGCACGAATAATTGAATATTATTATACAGCGATATTCAAAATGATGGACTCAAATTCTTTCCGCTCTATTTTCTGATTTATGTGTTATATTTTAATAATCTACATAGCAATTGGAAGAGGTGGTCTGCAAATTTCAAACCTCACCGCTAGATCGCTCAGAGTTGCGCAAATGATCGCTAGAGTGCAGACATTTCACGTCAGTTGTCAGTAAAGTGGCTACTATGCAGCACAAGGTTTTCTGCGTTCATGAATTTTGTAAAACTGAGTCGGCAACTGTAGTGCAGTGTACCTTTCGTCTCCATTTTAGCTAAGGAGATTACCTCTTCGGTACGGTCGACAAAGATCAGGATTTAATTAACACTCGATTACATTAAATAACTGCAATTACCAAGTTTTAATATCATATAATGCGAAACTTTATTAATAGCCCATCCTTCTTGGAATGGTATGGCTTGAACGTGCTTGAAAATTTCAATCGTAGTCGTCGCCACGACTTGTTCAAGATACCACATGGCAAAACAGATGTTCTAGCGCAGCATTGCATGACAAGAGGAATGTTACTAATAAATGCAATTTCTAAAACAGTAAATTTATTAAAAATGCTCTTTAAATCGCTTTAATTGTATACCTATCATCCAAAATGTTAAGAATGTAAAAAAAATACTTTAAATGTACAATAGTAAAAAAAAGAGTAAATACATCAATGAAGAGTTTATAATCCATTCGTTTCTTATGACTTTTAGTCCAGTGTAAAAAGGTGTTAACTTCTAAATCCATAAAAATAAAGTGCCTACATATTCACAATTCATGAACGTTAAATTTTGCATTGAAATATAAACGCAGGCGATCATTGTTTCAACACCGAACCACTCAATTTCTTTCACAAAACATTTCAAGAGATGTTATATTGTAAAGCATTTATCACCTTTTTATTATGTGTAAATTGGTACACCATTTATAAAAGAAATTAAAATAAAGCATAATATTATGTGCTCATGTATTTAGTAGATATTTTAGAAAAGAAAACATAATTGTAATATATATTTTTGCCACACTTTAAACAGGGCGTCCGCCAATACTGCCAAAGATCAAGTTCGAAAAGAATCCCATATGTGCCTTATGAATCCCGAACGTATAGGACATCACGTTCTAAGAAACAGTTCCTACAAAACATATTACAACTCTACAGCGGGAGACGTGTGAACCTTGGGAATCTATAAGCAACCCGGGTGCGCCGCGACTATCAGATTTGTAAATCATACATTTTGTACGTGATGGTATTTGGAAGAATCAACAGTTTTTTTTCTGTGATTATCGTATTTTAAGTGGATATTAAAATATTTCAATAATTGTAGATGTTATTTTTTTGCTCACGTATTTCTTTCTAGAATTGGCAGGTATATAAAAAAAAACAAACATTTCTTAAGTAAATCGTTATGTTCGTATTAACTAATTTAATTTTTCTTTTGACATCATGTTCTTCAGCCGAAGAAGTTTTCAGGAATCGCCGAATTTTTATCTCGTTGCTATGTTAAGATAAAATTTAATCGGTATTGTTTTCATGTGATAAAATTCCTTCAGACCCAGGGAAAATATATATGTATATACATGTGTGTGTGGTAAAGACCAACTATATACATATTTTAACCATTTGTATGATTTTTCTCATATATCTAGGGGATTTTAAGGCTGTTAATTACACTCTGAAAATTCAAATTATTTTTTTATTCTAATTTCTTCAACAGATTGGTGTTCACTTTGTGGAATCATTATTCGAGTTAAGGAACACCTAAGGTATTTAAATAATAACAATTATTATGAATTTACCAATCATATTTGAAAAACCAATCATTCTTCATATAAATAAAGGTTTAAAAATTTTATATGCAAATACAACCGGTTTACAATTAGACAAATTTGAAATTTTATAAATCAGGTACAGCGTTAATAGTGAATTAAATTTAATTAATAAACCAATACTTAAAAAAAATAGCTATTTCTTGAATTTATTTTCATATTAATAGTAATAATAAAAATAATTTCTAAAATAAATTTGTTATCCAATGTTTTATAATATTTTTTTATTAACTTTTTTGATTAATTACTTACCTACTTTAATCATTTTTTTAGTTTATGTTTATAATTTGTCTATTCTTGCATTATTGTGTTCTATGTTTATCATTCGTCCTATATAAGACATTATTATTTATTTGTATTCTATATATTTCTGATGAAGAAAGCATCGCCTTCGAAACATGTTTTTATGTGTATATTAATAAAGTGATGAATACAAAATAATTTTGAATAATTTTTTTTTATTCATCCGACGGGAATGTTTTTCCATTGAATTAATATTCAATTGAACTGCCACTGGCTACGAACCGTCACTGCTTAATTAAGGATATAAATTAGGCATCTATTTTTCCCTGTTGCATTTTTTTATCCGCTGAATTATGTGCAACTACCTAGAAGACTTTTTTGAAGCTCAAAAGTTGTTGATGGATAATCTCCATCAAAGGAATATTTTTTTAAATCAATGATCAAAGCCTTAGGGCGTGATATTACTTGTTGATCAGTGCAAAATACTGATGAAGAAAAAAAGTGTGGCAAACGAAGCGTGATTTCACCCCAGGCGATTTGATGGATTAAATTCATGATATTTAATATGCAGCATATACGCGATAATGTGCCGCCAATGGGCAACGGTTAACGTCACTGGTCTACCTGAAGATTAAAAAACTTTTTTTTATTTATTTATGTAAGGATTCTGTAATAGATTATGATGGTAAACTATATATGGCTCATCGGTTTTAAACGACATTCTGCTAGAGGACGTTATGAAATTAATATTATGATTGTATGGAGAAAAAAGCTGGCAATTTCATTTTTTTAATAGTCATAAAATGTGAGAAACATGTTGAGATGGTAAGATTTTTTTTTCTGTTCGATGCTAAAATTAATTTTAGTATTTGGATGACTTCTGTTGTCATTTATTGTGTACAAATTTAATTTGTAAAGCTCCATTTTTATCCAAAGATTTAATTTTTTTCTAATAATTAATATTATTCATAAATGAATAAAAAAATATATTCTTTGTATTCACCACTTTATAATTATACATTATCTACATGTTTCAAAAGCGGTGCTTTCTTCATCAGGAATATATGAATACTAAAAATAATAATGTCAAGCATAGACACATAATAAAAATTAGAACACAATAATGTAAGAATGGACAAATTATAAACATGAACAAAAATTAATGAATGAAGGTAAGTAATTAATCAAAAATGCTAATAAAAAAATATTATTAAACATTGAATAACAAATTTATTATGGAAAGTAAAAAAGAAATTATTTTTATTATTAATATGAAAATAAATTCAAGAGATAGATATTTTAAAAAAAAACTTTATTATTTATTAAATTTCATTCACTATTAACACTTTTTCTGATTTCTAAACATTTAGATATGTGTATAATAATAAAGTGATGAACACAAAATAATTTTAAATTCATTTATAAATAAATAATAAATTTAAAAAATCTATAAAAAACTTCTCAATGCCTATGATTTTTTTAAATGTTGCCATCCGGTTTATATCAATGATCAATAAGATGATCTCAATGACTAAAATTGTTGTATAAGCGAATTAATGGTAGCATCTCATTAATGTGGTACCATTAAATAATAAGTACTGCTATGTAAATGCAAGGAACATCTGTCTCGTCGAGTTATTTCGCAATGAAAATTCTTGAGGTTTTCTTTTACGCATTCGTTTGAGTTAATTCGCGGAGGAATTTTTTTATCGCGGTGCGAATTCGCCTCGACTTAATAAAATTATATGACGTAAGCTGCAATGCACACATTGGCATGCATCGAGATTGTGTTCAAATCCCCGATTACTGACTGGCCAAGATATCACATGAGTTTTGTTTTTTAGGTACGAAAATTTTTCTTCGTGTAGAACTCAAAACATTTTTACATATTCAGGCGAACTGAACTCAAAAACATTTTTACTTTGTACTGTCCACCTCACCTTTTAAGGAGTGGAAAATTAACCCCATCCCTGCAAACCGAGGCAGTCATCTACATCTGACTGACCCTAACCGGATCCCCCGTGCACTTCCCGATCGATCAAGCTTGGTGATGACGATCTTCCCGTCTCCCCGACTTAGTGGCATGCTCCCGGCCGTCCGTATTTTTTTACCCCTTCCTCAATTACACTTTTCTTAAGGGATAATCCTGACGACTATTTTATGTTAGAATTTCTCCGCGTCTCACCGTGTTCATCTACGGACTACGGACGAGTAGGGCAGGGCCACCATACTTACTAGAGCCACTTTTGTCGACCGTACATATGTAGTAACCATTCTGGACTGTGACATTTTACTAACCCCCTTCTAAGGACACTTGAGGGTTTAGAATAATTTATAACCTTGGCTTCGTTGAACCAAAAGATTAGAGTCCTTGACATGCACCCCAAAGGAGTAACCATACGTTACTTATACCGGAGTGGGAAAGTGGTGGGTTACCTCAGCTGTCCAAGATAACAGGTGGCAACGCAAAATGATCCTTATCGTGACTGTTGTCAAAATGTTTGATTCCACACACGAGTTCAACTGACCAGAGCAAATGGGAATACAATTTGGGGAATGCTGTGAGTCTGGAGGAAGTAACGAGAAGAATAAGATGTGAAAGAGAAAGGTTGCCCCCACTATAAAATGGTGACCGCTCACTTTCATACACTATAAAATAGTAGCCGCCCATTTTTAAGAAAATAATGTGACATCACAGTAAAATCAAACTAAAATAAACTCTCAATGAAAAATTAACGTAGATGAGTTAATATTGTATTTATTACGAATACATATCATTTGTTTTAAAAACTAATGCATAAACAAACATTTTATACTTCACTAACGTGTGTGTTAAAAATAAAGTGTTAGCTTGACATTTGATATTGCCAGTACATTGTTGGTTTCGTACATTTGACATTTAACGTTTCTCGATGAGTGAAAAAAGAAGACAAAATGTAGCTTATAATAAGTAAAATAAGTTGGGCTCTCTTCAGTTTTATTTAAAACATATAAAAAACATGTTTTGACAATCGAAAACGGAAATAAATCTTTGTCATTCAATATTTGAATTGCGTAAAATAATCCACAAAATTCGATATAAGCTTATAACTGATTGTGAATTTTATCGAGAACTTCTTTGGTAAGAGCGAATTTGTGCATTTGAACAGTGTTGAGGCGAAATTTCGGCTGAACAGTTGCTCCGTAGAATTGGGAAGATCGGCCGCGAGTGTATCATTCAATTGAGAACTAGAAATTAAAATATACTATATTATTATATATTCCTAATCGACAACTAAAAAATAAAATACGAATTGCCTTCGCCAGATTCACGATCCTGACATTTCCAGGCCGGAGTCAATGTGTTTTTTTTGCTCTTCAATAAACGTCGTCAGGTCCGTGTCTTACTATATAAAATGTTGATAAATAAAAATAAATATGGCATCCACACGTAAAGTTAATTGAATCTTCTTACATAGCCTAACTTTTGGATATTCAGCACCTAAAGAGATTATTTATTTTTTATTACACTGCCAAACCGGCAACCCTTCATAATAATTATCAGTTTGCATTTATACATGAATTCGTAATAATTTTCAGTGGAGATGAATGCAGTTAAAAATGAGCACATCTCTTCTTCATTGAATGCTATGCGGTGGGTAATGCAGTTAACTGAGTTAACTACTGTCATTATCGGAGCGGAGCTTTAAAGGTAAGGTGTTAAATAATTTTCAAGGCGCCAACATGCTATGAGGTCTGCGAACTGTTGCGTTTTATTAAATTTTATATATAAATTATGTAGAGAGTTAAATCATAAATCAGTGAAGTCGGTTCGCTAAAATAGAACGAAAGTTTTTATAAGTTACTGTTATTTTGGTCATATATTTCAATAAACACTCCGATAAAATGGAGTATCACGCGATAGGGTGCCTAACGAACTCGAAGATTGAAAGATCTCTCGGCCGTGGAAATACCTTAGTCGTTGCAGTGCTGTTCTGTACTCCCTAACTCCTTAAGAGCAGAGATGTAAGTAGTTTTTTTTTAATGCTGGATAGCTAAGATAGCAAACCAAATACTTTTTTTATTGCAAGGTAGAAACAAAAACAATTTTTTGGGGGAAATTAAGCTCCTCGATGATTGATTCTTTAAAACACCGTACGAAAAATTGACATAAAAAATGAGTCCTGTTTTTTTTATCATTTTGTTTGGTTATTTTTAGTTTATTTTTTATTGTGTATAAAACACTGCGTCCATTTACTAAACACATTAACAAATAATAATGTGCATGAAATTATACGGAATGAAAAGAAATACATTTTTCGCATGTCTCTTGAAACCTTCAAGGTTTGTGTTGAAAATATCAAGAGACATGTTATTTAGCAGCATCATACCCCTTATCATGCTGTGCTGAGCTAACGCGTCTGTTCTACCATGTAGTATGCATATAAGATCGTGGTGCCGCCCCTGACAGTAGTTGTTTGGTCCAAGCAGGTTATGGTATTCCACTAGGTATGGACTGTATCAAATTATGTATAATTTTATCCGCCGTTACTGAAAGGGCCCCACTCCTAGACTAGACTTTGGTAGCGCGTCTCAGAGAGCAAATCTTCACGGTGCATAAATTTCGGATACTCTCCGCGCATTCTCATATACTCGTATACTCGTATAGCCAAATACCACTTTCCCGGAGATTTTGGATTCATAAGTACCTACCCTGCTTGCTATGTGCATTTCAATAAAATTATAAAATACGTGGGAAGGGAAATAAGGAAAAGAAATAATATTTCCTAATCAGTAAAAACCTATAAAACGACAATTTCAACATAAAGGCAAATTTTCTCCATAATATTATTTTTCCCACGATGAACGATTTTTACGATGTGTTTGGGATTCCCATTAACCGTGTTAATATTCAATCTCCAGCCACCGTCTTTAATAAGCTACTCTTATTTTTAATGACAAGACGGGATACTGCCACACACAATAAGTCCTGCAATTAAAAAGACGGAGGTTTTTATATTTTACTCTTTAAAAAATTTTAACCAGGCTGTGTTCTCGTAGAAGGTAGGTGGAATAAGAAGCAGATTGGTACAGTAGAATCCTGTTTACAGGATACGCCTAAGTGATTTTGTAAACACAGTGTAGGCTTCGTAATTTGCAGGTAAGTTAATATGATGGAACAGATTGAAAACTGTTCGAAATCTCTTTAAAGTGACGGACTTTAAGGGATTAAAACATAATTTCACATTGAATTATAATTTCACGTCAGTTAACTGCGTTTAAGCGACTTGGTTTGACATTGCCGGGATTTTCTTTTAATTCTCGTAAGCTTTAAAACTGTCATAATATTATCGCGTCATATTTATAGGTAAAAGGATATGTGAATTGATAACTTAGAGGTTCTAAATGGAAATGATTACTACTTTTTGCAAGATGATTTGTTTATTTTATATAAATACTCAATGTAAGCATAAATCTTTTTTTTTTATATTTATTTACTAGTAGACATCGTTGACTTATTCGACCACAATAAAAATCGTCAGATCTATTGTCAGGTTATTCGTTAGACCCGTAAAATCTAGTTTAAAAAAAGAATAATCTCAAAAAATACCAACACACAAATATGACGCAGTCGTAAATACTTGTGAAACATTATTCAAAAGCTGTTTCAAAACGAGCTTATTCAAGTGAACTTATTTTCAATAAGTTAACATAAATATAAGGCCTGGGCCGGATTCCCGCCTCGGTGGGTTAAGGACGGTGTTATGGGGGTGGACATATTTATTTATTTATTATTTAGATATTTACAAAACGTAGGTAGTAATGGGTTAGTACTCTCAGAAATGTTATTGATTGACCAATCGTGTTTCACTACATGTTGTTGAGTGGTTGTTACGCGTTATAATAAAGTTAAGACTTCATGGGGAGAGGGACGTCGCATTACAAAAAAAATAATAATAAACATATTTTTTTTTTTACAAATTTTTGGTTACGTTTATTTAAAAAAAACGCAACGACAAATTATTAAACATACTTTTCTCCATTTGAAAAATCCCATTCGAATTTTAAATATTTTGTAAAACATACAATGGAACGGTCAGAAAAAAGTAATATTTCTGATTGGATTTTGATAAATGCTAAGCCTATGTAAATTTAAAAAATATCTAATAAATATTTTTCTGTTTAAAAACTTTATGTTTATCGTATTGCGTAACAATACTATCATTATTTTGAATTAATAAATAATAACTCTCCGACGTTCCTCTCCCCCTTAAACACTTTTTTTAAACCAAGCCTACGTAAAAATCTCTTAATTAAAAGATTATAACCTGCCAATTAGTATAATTCTAACACCTTATTACAAGGATTAAGCAACTAATAATACGATTTTTAATGCGTTATTTTATGAACACAAAATGCAAAGTGTTAATTAGCTGTAATGCTCATAGCGTGAACTTCTCGAGCATTCAACCAATTGACGCATCTTATGATCTCTTAATTAAGCCAGATGAGTAATTAGATGTTATTTATTTGTTTCATAATGCTTTACAAAAGTTGCAAAAAATGTAACCTTACTGAGGTACCCCATTGTATGGTCACATTGTATATGGTTTTATGTAAGGATTATACGAGTAAATAGGTCAAGTTTATTGTAAGTTTGTTAAATTTTTTAAAGTGAGTTTTCGTAATTATGTTAAAATATTACTGGAGGAAAATTATAATCCAATAAATGAATAAAAATTCTGTGAGAAAATATACCGTGACCGTTAAACTCTGTTAGGTTGCAACATCATATATATATTCTTCCTTCCCGTGTCCATAATCCATAACTTAACACTTATTTTGCAGTCGGTTAATTTTGTAATGGTTTTTATTGCTAGAGGGAGGATGTTCAATACTTTTACAGAGAAATATTGCAAATTTCTTTGTCCAAAAGTTTTAGTTGTAGGTCGGTGGAATGTAAACTGTAATGAAGATATAATTTCTTCAGATTGGTATTCACTTAAATTAATGAAAATTTATTTTGTATTCACCACTTTATTAACATACACATATTTATATTTTTCGAAAGCGATGCTTTCTTCATCGGGAATATATGGAATAGAATATATAGTTTTATATATAGTATATTAAAAACGTGGTGAACACAAAATAAATTTTACTTCATTTATTGTAATGAAAATCTAGTGAATCGAGCCGAGTTTGTATGTGCAAAGTTATCCTGGTTTTTGAATGGGTAAATTCAAATATCTTTTGAATATAATTGTTTCAGAGACATTAAATTCAGGTAATTAATTACATATTTAAAAAAAACTATACTTTTCAATATATCAAACAGCATTTTGAAAATGAATTCAATAAATTGCGGAATGATTACGAATCGAATTTAAAAGAATATTTTATTAATTTAGATTGATGGAGTAAGAGATGTCAATCAATGCGTGTCATCGTTGCCAATAAAAAACGGCCTGCAAAGCACTATATCATCTTTATTAGAAAACCATTCAAAGCAATTTCCACTATCAATGATCATAAATTAACGAGTTGATTATTTCCATTCGGAGATGCACGGAGGATTAATTAAACGGCAATAAATGTAGCACTCATGTTATTGACAATTAAACTTCATTGAATATTGCTCATATAGAAAGTACATGTAAATGTCGGTGCACAATCAATTATTAATTCAGAGATCAGATTGAGTTTGCGAAGTTTGACTCAAAATATTAACAGCTATTTTGTTTCATCTTTTACGATATTTAAAATATATACATACTATAATCAACGAAAGCATCTCAGTGAATAGAAGGCGATAAGAATAATAAGAGTGGGACAGGGGGGAAATGTGAGAAAAGGAATGGGAAAATCACAGTAAAAAAAATATATAAAAGAAAATGAGAGGAGATTTTCAACAACTGATGAACGAAGTATGTATAAAGGATGAATGTAAGAAAGTCACAGTGTACAATATAGTTGTGAATGATGAATACTTGAAGCAGGTCGATGAGTTTTTGTATTTGGAAAGTATGATAGGGATATTGAAAGAAGGGTGTATGCAGTCCTCCATTAACGGATTAAAAAATTGTCCAAAGAAGCGAAGCCAGCAGTCTACAATGGAGTGCCGATACCAACCCTGATATATGGAAGTGAACCATGGAACTGACAGAGGATGGAAGAAAGTAGACGGAATGCTCTAGAAATGAGATCTCTGAAGTGAATGTGTGGTAAACCATGTATGGAAAGAATTAAGTCTGATGTAAGCTAATCGAGTAAGAATAAGAAAGGGACACTTGGAATGTTTGGGCATGCATATCAAATGAAGGATAGAAATCAGTGTAAGGATATGACGTGATGAAGTGATAAAGTGAGTCGAGCTATGTCAGAAGTCAGATAAACAGAAGAGAATAATAATAATAATTGGATGATTTGTATAGCGCCGTTGTGTGAAAAATCACCTCTCTGTATAAGATGTATGAATGTGAACTTGAGTGACGCAAGATGTATATGCCAATATCGAATTGTTTGGCGGTGTGTCCTCTCTGCCTACGCTGCGGGGAATCGGCGTGATTGTTAGTTACTAAGTTAGTGATGCCAAATAAATTATGGAAGTATGAATATAAAATGTTCATATTGTAAGCAAATGATTACGATGAGTTTTATATAGGGATTTCTTCATAGAAATCATTAAAAAACTAGTAAAAACAAATTTCATTTTTAATAGTGCAAAATTAATTTCGTTGCATTAATAGTATATTAGTTAATTCCAAGGAATAAGATGTTATTTTTAATAACTTACCATATTTCAGAACATATAAAAGTGCACAATTTGATGTTAACGTCCCGTGGGAAATGAAAAATAAAAATTCGATAAAGTAATATAAAAGATATTGATTTCATGGTTTGGTGATTAAGAAATGAATTAATTATTGTGAATATACGATTCTTGTATCAATCAATGCATTAAAAACATGAACATCCTTCTGCCAAATCAAGATCGATAAAAATAATAAACAAATTTGAAATTAAAACGGCTGAATGTATTTTGAATAAAAGTTCTAATTGAAATTATATTATTCAAAATTTCAGACGTACTGAAGGAGAACGTGTACTGAAATGTTCACGTATATATATGATAATAGTAATATTGTGAAATGATTATGTATATATTATACAATTATGTTAAAGAAAAATAAAAATATATTATAAAAAGACAAAAAACGCAATAAATATTTATTTTTAATGTAAATGTTGTAATGTTATGTTTGATTTGGTGTAATTAAGTTTTGAACTAATTCTGTTCCCTTTGTTTTTATCCAGATCGAGATATTAAGTTGTATTATCTCTTGTTTAATTGCATAGTTTTTAAAAGTCTTTGTCCTTGGGTGGTATAGTTTAATGGGATATTAAATATGTACCTTGTTGAAGATCTTGTTAAAATGGTTTATTGGGATTGTAGGGGAAAATTTAAATTAGATTTGAAGAGATGAAGAATTGCAAATTTAGGGTATAGTTAGTTATTTGATTGTCCTAACGTTTAAAAGATTGAAAATTTCAGCAGAATCTGTAAATGGTACTTGAAGAATAATTTTAATTATTGTCTTTTGTGCCTTTAGTGGGTCTATACAAACATTTGTTACACTTCCCCAAGACAGTAATGTGATTGTGGATTGAGAAAATTGTGCGTGGGAAGATATTTTTAATATTTTTAAGAGATTTTTTTTTTTAGTTTGGTTTTAATATGGTCAGTGTGGTCAGTCCAACGTAGATTTTAGTCAATTATGATTCCTAAATATTAAATTTTTAATTAAACATGTTATATGAGTTAATTATGTAGTTGTTACTGGTACTCACAATAAAAATAACGTGAATGATTCACATTATAATAACACGGTATATTAATTACAATGTCAAGTACAGTGCATTAATTAGTCAATCTTGTCACGCCTTTGTCGTGTTAAGTCGGTTGCATCTTGATTAATAAATAGACATTCTTTGTGGTCGAAATAAATTGTCTTTTTCTTTGCGTTGGAATTAGCGAAAAGAGAGCATGAATGGTTTCTTTGACAATGATAAAACTTTTCTCTTTTGATTTATTTTAAAAACATGTCACCAGTCAAGTTGGGAGATATGATAAAAAAAAACTTAAGTACTAAAGCTTTGAAGTATTCGTCGACTGAAATGATTTATAAAATATAAAGCAGAAAACCGTTTGTGTGAAGCAGCAAAAACTCTCCATTTGTGCATCCCGGTGTTATTAAATTTCCGTAGTTTCTTTGTGATCTATTTTTAATAAGCTGTCCAATTTCCATCGTGAGCTATGGAACTTTGAAAAATAAAATAAAAGTATAAAAAATTTCTTCAAAAGATTGGTATTCACTTTGTGGCAAAATTATTAATAAATAAATAAAAAAAATACTTTGTAATCACCACTTTATTAATATATACATATCAACAGGTTTCAAAAGCTATGTTTTCCTCATCAGGATTATAAAGAATACTAATTAATACTGTATTCCTGATGAGGAAAGCATCGCTTTCGAAACATATGTACATATTAATAAAGTGGTGATCACAAAGAATTTTTTTATTAATTTATAAATATTTATACATATACTAGGTTGTTCCATATCGATTATAAATAGGTAGATCTCTTCAAGACACAATGTTTTGAAATATAACTTTTAAGTAGTGTCAGATAAAAACATTTTCAATTGACAATATAGTAAAATCATTTTAAATTGAATAGGGGTATTTTTTGTACTAAAATCTATTTCAAAGTAAACTTTTTTTTTGTAAATATTTTCATATGAAGCGGTAACTTGGTGATGTGACATTATAATTTAAAAAATAAAACAATAACTTTGTTTACGTAAAAAAGTGATGTAAACAAAGTTATTGTTTTATTTTTAAAATTATTTTTTTGTTGTTTTTTTGAATAAACTATCGTACAAAATGAGTCAAACCTCAAATCTCATAAACAATATTTTATATAACTTCAAAAAAAAATCACCCATAAGAAATTAAGATTTAAAATTAGTTTTACGCATAGTAAAATATTTTCTTCATAAGATTGGTATTCACTTAAAATTGATTTGTAAGCACCACTTTTTTAATATATAAATATCGACATGTTTCGAAAGCGAAGTTTTCCTCATCAGGACATACAGAATACTTTATTGAATAAAGTATTAAATAATAACAAATTATATAATATATATATATAATCGAAATATGTAGATATTATATATTGAAAAGCGGTGCTTACAAAGTAAATATTAATTAATTTATTAATATTCGTTAGTTTTCATTTTGCGGTTTAAAGGGTTTTCTTGTTTACAGTCAATATTTTGACAAAACACTTTTTCGAAGCAGTTGACACTTCGGTGAAATCGAGTAGTAACTGTAAGTGTTGTAATGTCATATTTGATTTTTGTGTAATTAAATTATGAACTAATTCTGTTCCCTTTGTTTTTATCTAGATCGAGATATTAAGTTTCATTAATTACGGTGGTATATTATCTCTCGTTTAATTGCATAGTATTTAAAATGTCTTTATCCGTGGGTGGTATAGAATAATGGGATATTAAGGGTTGTAGTTTGTTGAAGATCTTGTTAAAATGATTTATTGGGCTTGTAGGGGAATGTGAAGATTAGATTTGAAGAGATAAAGAATTGCAAATTTAGCGTATTGTTAGTTGTTTGATTGCCCTAACGTTTAAAGGATTGAAAATTTCAGCAGAATCTGTACTTGAAGAATAATTGAATTATTGTCTTTTGTGCTTTTAGTGAGTCTATACAAAAAAATTCTACACTTCCCCAATATGTGATTATGGATTGAGAAAGAACAAAATACATTATCTATTAAATTGTGCGTAATTTATGTAAAAAAAGTTTTGAATCTATGAATACATTATTAATCTATTTCGCTTCTGATACATGCCACTTTTTCATTGCCAAAATCGGTCATTAGCGAATCATTACATCGGAACTTATTTATTAGATATCATAATCGTTTTACAAGCATTGATTGGACAAGTTATTATTCGGGCTATAAAAATCTTCGGACCCAAATCACTCATAAATCTTGAGCTAAATTAAATTAGCTACGGATAGTCGCGTAGTTGGAGTTAAATGGCCATTCCAATGATGGCTAGCCTACGCCCATACAATAACTGATTTCGGAGAAGTTTTACAGTAACCAATTTATTCAATCGATTTAACGCGTTTTTTTTATAAATCTATTAATCGATCTTCGAATACCTACCTTCAAAACCTTTTCATATAAATGCACAGTCGTGATTAATTTAATTTTAAATCTAACATTTTTATTTGGATATTCCACTTTTTAAAATGTCCTGCAAATATAAACTATAAACATGTGCGCACATTTCAAATATGGAATTAAAATAATTGTCTGCTGTAAACATTACAGGTAGAGGTACCTATCTACTTCAACTTTTTTTTAAATGTCCTGCAAAGGTTAAACCGTAAACATGTACGCACATTTCAAATATGGAATTAAAATAATTGTCTGCTGTAAACATGTGCGGTAGGTACCTACCTAAAAGATTATTTTAAAAAAAAAACTTAACTCGTTCACGCATCAGTTCCAATTTTGAAAAAAAATCACGATCATTGTACGTACGCACATAGTCACAAAGGAAATTATGTATATTTCTAAGTAAATAACGTCTACTGTAAATTGAAAACGCGTGCGTGTGTTTACGTAGCGAAAATTTACGACGTAGGTATATTTTTGCCAGAAATAATTCATTACTACGTTTATATGGACAGAGATAAGAAAGGGCGCATATTTTCAACGTACTACGGTCAACTGTTTGTGCTGCTTGAAAATTCATAAATTTAAAAATATCTGTTACATAATCGTAAAGAGACACCATATCTAGGATACTCTGAAAACTTGTCAAGCCACAGCCTCAGTGCTGTTTGTAATTTTTTTTAAGACAGCAGTGCGTACAAATAATTATTTATAACAGTATTTCTCAATCGTGTTTTTGTCATGCCTCACTTCAACGTTTCCAAAACGTTCATGCCCCCCACCAAAAGGAAGACAAAATATTGTCGCACCATCGATAAAAACGCTTAAATTTGTCTTATTTCAGAGTAATAAAATACCTGTAAAATTATATGCTGGTGAGATCATCACGCATTTCATTAATTACGAATAATAGATACATAATAATACAAGCCAACAGACATACGAATTAACTGTCACCTCAATACGAGTGATTTTGATATTTGCGCTAGTGTTGTCATCTTTTTTTTCTATGAAAATCAGGGTTGCAATATCCATTTTCTTCCAAAAATGCAATTAAAAAACTTAACATATTTTATTAATTAAATGATTTGTGCATTTCGCCACAATACATTCAACTTGCCCCCCCCCCCACCCGGTGGTGGGGCGTGTGCTCACGTTGAGAAACATTGATTTAAAAAGACCCAATAACAAGATCTCACTTACCTGGAAACCTTCAAATTTCTCGAATCGGTGTATAGGTAGATATGCACTTACCTGAAACAAGAAACGAAAATCATTGTTATAAACTGTTACATAAAACATAGTTATATTTAAATCATTGTATTGTATCGGAGAGGAAATCGTTAAAACGGCATTTGTAATTAATTCATTGGTGCGGAACTCCAGTTCATTCCATTTGTTTTTCTTTTATCAATATTGATATTCTTACTTAAATACCACTATTTTTTTAATTTTGTTTTTAATATCGTTTTCACAGATCAATTTTTTTTCCGTCTTTCTAATATTCCGAACCTCATTTTTGAGATTACGTGTTCAGATGTCAAAACAAGAATTAACTTTACCACACATAATTATATGAACCATAACCACACGAGTATTAAAATTATGTACCTATTTTGAACCTTTATCTCGAAGAATGATAAATGATAATGGTATTTATAAATAACATTATCATAATTTCCGTATTGACAGTTGGTTGGTTGTCGTTTTGCTCATGAACACATCTTAGATATTTCCTTCATAAATATACACATTTTTTTTTTAAATATGTATGAACAACAATCATAGAGCTTAAAGTAATACAAATCAAGATAAAATTTCGCCAGCACTAAAAAAATACAAAACAAAATCGACAAATAAAAATACCCGCGATTACACGCCAAATAAGAACCCGTGTGACGTCAGATGCCGATAAAGCGATAGTACCAACCGAATGGGGGGTTTTGATGAAATGGTTTTTTTTTCACTTTTAAATAACGAATTGTTCAATTATTAAATTCTGCGAAAAATTATAAATAATAAAACTTATATATTCAGAATCGGCGTTTGCTGATCACGAATACATTTAAAAAAAAATTTAAGCCATAATATATTTCACTTGAGTTCCTTTAATGCTTCAATAACAGTACAAATCTTAGAATAAATTCTCTAATTCCCCGTATTTGCACGCAATATAACGCACAACCCTTTCAAAATATCGAACCAAAATAATACGTACGACCACAAATTGATGTACGAGTATAAAATGTATCGAGAGCATCTCCTGTCCCGATCCTATATTCCTCTTCCTCTCCCCCCTCCTTCTTATTTTGGTTTTTCTTTACCTTGTTAGCTTCATAAATAAAACATCTGTATTTAACCACTGTTAGCACAAGAAACTTTGTTGGCTTACCTTTTGTTAAACTGCCTTTGTATATATATTCGTATTAAAAGGTTTATGTTTCTTACAAATAAATAAATATTAAAAAAAGGGATATTCTAGAGGCAACGAGCTTTAATCTTGGCACCGCTGAATCATCTCGTTTATTTATAGGTTATTATGTATGAGCATGCACTGTAGGTATTTTTGACAGCAATTTTGTAATTGCAAATATAACCTTTAATAAAACATTTCTCAATCAATTTAGACGCGGGATTCGCCATGTGTTAATATTTTTTTCTTAAATATTTTTCCAAAGTATTTCTTATAATTGGATTCTAGCCAGACAGATAACATTTCATTCGTCAAATAGATATAAAAGTGATTAAGTAAACTACCAATTTGAATGTATTTTTAATGGGATACGTTCCGTCGGGAGTCTTCGAATGATAAATTAATAAATCAGTTATGTTTCACTAATAAACATGTGTTGGTGTCTCCTAAACAGACACAGATTTATATCGTTTATAGTAATATTTCCGTTATTAAAATGTCATACATCTCACTAATTTCTGGTATAAAATAGCTTTTTTAACGCCTAGCTACTGCTGAGAATGTTTTATTAATCATTGGTTTGATTTGTGAGTCTGGGCGTTGTCTTTTTTTTTTAAATATTTAGAGTCCCAAATGTCTAGGCTGTTACATGGTTGGTTATATTTGTCTCTTTATGTAAAAATAGATCTATAAATCACATCTCTAGGATGGTTGGGTCAGTGATAAAAAATCATGTAGAGCATAAATGACAAGTTGCATTACGAGAAAAAAAAACAGACTCGGCAAGGTCACATTTTTTGAACCACGCAAATAAATAACAATGTTATGAATTGCCATTAAAAATGTGATCATAACTATTGTAGAATACGTAAAAATTAATTGAAGTCTGGTTGCTCAAATGGTTTGGAAATGTAGAAAGATAAAAAAATCCTGTTTTACGAATTCCCTGACAATATTCGAATACCTCCTAGTACCAGAATTTATGCAAAAATTATTAAATATCAACACAAACATTACCGCTCCACAAGAAGAACAATATTAAATAAGATGTCTCTATCGAAAGAAATCAAAATCATAGAAATTATTACTGTATAAAGCGGGGAAGTCTTCCAAGAAATATAGACCATATAAAAGAGAGGAAAATGTCTTTAAATTTAAGAAAGTGTATTTTTTAATTTTGTGCTTTTAATTATATTTTTTTTTTTTGTAGAAAGACGAACATTTCCGGGATAAAAGTAATAATAATAATAACATTTTTAAAGCGCTGTTTTGTGTTATTTCATTTCAAGTGCGCATTAGTATCATAATAAACTTAAAAGGGTCGTTTAGATGGATTGGGCATGTAGAGCGGATAAATTAAAAAAGGAGTGTTAGGAGAATATATGACGCGAATGTGAATGGAAGAAGGAGTCGGGGACGCCCGAGGAAGACATGACACGATCAAGTGTAACAAATACTTGAGTCGGACAATGTCAAGAGTCAGAATAACAGAAGAGTATGTATGATACGATGCATGAATGTGAATGAAGCGAAGAGGGTGTGCCAAAACCGAGTTGTTTGGCGGCACTGCCTACCCTTGAAGTGTATTTTAATCATTGAAGATAAAAATACACGAAACCGAAATCGGACAGAAAAGAAATCCACCGCGTGGATTAGATCGCAAGGTCCCGAATAGACTATGAGGTCCTGGGTTCGAGTCCCAGATGTTACCAATACCTTTTTTTTTCGTTGTCTTTTCGGTTTCGTGTTTCATTCAAAAGTTGTTAATATTATCTTCAATTATGAAATTTTGAAACACTAGCGAAAGCGAGACGGGCAGCAAACGCACTATACCCCCTTATCAACTACAACAGTAAACTCAACCTAAACAAACTTTTCATTTGCACATCGACAATCCAACCAAAATTAACATACGAATCAAACATATGGGCTACTTCAAATACAAAAAGGCTAGAATCATTCCAGAATGCATTGCTCCGACGATTCAGAGAAAGTCCCTGGTTCGTCGGGAATAGCATAATTAACACGGGCTCGAAAATTCTCCACTCCGAAAACATATAATAGCTTTTGCCAAAACATTTTACTTCAAATTAGAATCGATCTCGAATCCCTCTATCTACAACCTCGGCCGCTGGACCCCCAACACCGACCCCCTCCGTCTACTCTCAAATTCCATCTTATACCCTCCATTACCTTAGTGAGTGGGCTTAAATATAAGATTGCTATCAGCAAGTGCCGTTTGCACATAAAACACAGTTTTCAATTATTTGAGAACACTGGGTAGAGAAGATTATCTCCACATTTATGCACCTCTAACCACATTTGACACAGGAAGCGGGAGAAATGTTCCCTGGCACTGTGGACACAAATTCTACAATACGATATACTCGTATATGATTGAAATGAATGATTTATTACGAGTAAATAGCTGCTAGATGACCGACAAAAGCAGTGCGCCATATTATGTCTGTGTTGTCATCATGCAAATAAATATTAGTTCTACATCCTTGCACATTTCTAAGCCGTGCTCACCAAACATCTAAACTTGATTGAGTAAACCCGAACAACGTGTTTTTTAACATCTTGACATCTTATTTAATACTGCCACAAGGCGGCCAGCTTTAGATTCCTGAACACACTGAACTATTCCTCGGTAAATGTTCCTACCAGCCGCCTGTTGGTGAACAACATGTTTACAACTTATATTTTTAGGTAAAATTTTATGTAAACACGACTATAACATATTAATAAGCTGCCTAAACTGAATACGATGACATAAACTGCGGCGTTAATAGGTCGCACACTTGTAAACTGTTAGGGGTGTTGATGATTAATATTGGAGTAATGCACCGCTTTGAGTTTCCTCTCCCTTTAGCCAACGCTTCGGAGAGCCTTGAAGTTTCTATCGTCAAGCCAAATGTATAATAATTGATAAATAATATGCAGTGGCGTGCATTTCTCTATGACCTAAGGTGGCTGTGTGTGGCTTTTCGAACAATTTTTCTATTCGAACTGTCAAAATTTTTAAAAACTTTGAACATAATATTTCAATTATATGATGTGTACCCAGCCTTGCTCGGGATAAATATATATATTTTTAATAAAGTTATGAAGTTGTGAATTCTTGCTTGTCGTTTGGGTGTCATAATTAATTTGACAGCGAAATTAATACATTGTGACGACCATTACTTTTTTTTATACGAATACCCCACAAGACTCCCAACTGCTCCCAACCGTCTATAATCAGTGAGACTATGGCATCCCCAATTGGGGAATATTGTGAGGCTGAAGGTATTGGGGAGAGGAAGGAGAAGGGGAAGAGGAAGGTGGGAAAATATCTAGCTATTCAGATCTGGTCACCAAACACGGATAAAATCCATTTCAAGCAACGTTTCAATTCTGAATGGTGGTCTTTCATCAGGGCGATACTGAGAGTATCTTCCACTCTGGAACATGCGCAAATATGCTACATATTATTTTTAAATGAATTAATTGTAAAAAAGCACAAATTAATTAAATAAAATTTACTTGCGCACGCCGGAATTTGAACCCGCAAACTTCGGTTTCGTAGTCGATAGCCTCACCCCTCGACCATGGAGGCCGTCAAATACTACATATATAATACTTACTACATCTAAACAAAGAAACATTCATTTGAAAATATTATTTAATTTCAAAAATTTAGTTTTTTAAAATACATCTAAATAATAAACTTCTTAAGTAGGTACGTGCTTGTGTTTTCCATGTTGAAAATGTTCTACCCAAAAAAACCTTCTTCTATTGAAAATTTAATCTATGGCTAACCAGAGTGGTATATCTATGGGCTAATCTCAATACGACATGGCGGGTTCAATGTTTTTCATGTTAATTTTAAAACGTTATAGCAACAGTTTTACATATTGGATTCCCTTCAAACTACTCTCTAAAGCTTTCGGGCACTAATAAGAACAAACTGTGCTATTCTTAGCGAATCTGGTTTGGTAATTCTTGAGGAAATCGAGGACGGACAAACAAACATTCATTCTTGTATATAAATATATAGGTAATTCAAACCCTACAGCATATTTGGTAGTATTGTGGAATACACAATCAATTGATGAAACGATTTTCAGAAGGAACAGTTTAATAATACTTCCGTAGATGTATCGATATAATAGGTTAAAAATTTATTCAGTCAAAGATTTGTTAATTATTTTCTTCCTCCAGAGATGGCGACACCGCTAAAAAGCATTTTTATATCTGCCTTTAACCTAGCGGTACCGTTGAAAACTAAAAAACGGATAAAATATGAAAAGGGTTAAGCCTTTAGTGGACGGATAACATCATGTTCCTATTTTCAAAAATAACGTTTTACTATTGCTCACAATTCGAACTAACTAGTAGGGCTGTCTTTCTGATGTAATCAGTATGGGGATGCGTGGCTTGTATCCAGAAAAAGTCTATTTTAAGGAAGTCAAATGTATTGCCATAAATTAGGCTCCAAAAAAGGTTAAATTTGTCAAAGAGAAACAATTTATCAATATAGAACGATTGTAACAAAAAAATCACAAATTTATGGAAATATATCGCAGTTTAATAAACAAATCTCTCTATAGTTCATTTTTCTTAGGGTAAACACACTTTTTGACATGCATGGACTGCAAACCACTGCTTGTAATATGTAGGTATCACTATGAAGATTATTTTTGGGGTAATAAGCCATTTTGAGCATTCTCCCTGTTTAGGCAGCGCTTGGGTCAACCTTTCAATGTCATCATTAGGCAGTTATATGGTAGTAGATGTACGTAGGAATCATATCTGCCCTGATGATGAATGTCCGAAGCGTTGGCTGGAAGAGCAAGACGGCTTATTATCACAGAAATCATTCATCATAATTCAGTTTTGTCCGTGGGAATCTTATATTATATTTTATTACCAGTTACTTTAAAAAAAATAAACTGAAATTTATTGCATCAACTGCCTATTACCATTATTAGATACTCATTAAATATTTTTGCACCTCACCACGATAGCTCATAATCATAGCTATTATAGCTAGTTACTATCATGGTTTGCTTCTCGTAACTATTACACTAAAATAACTTAATAAGTCAGTATGAAACATTCGATGGCACCTGAAAAATTGAGGGTTATATCGAATACTCAAGCTTACAAAACAACCCCAGAATCGAAAGGTTTTTTCAATATAATATTTATAATAATCAATATAGACAAGGTGTATCACCTTTTTACGCCATGTTCTACCTTATTTTAAAAGTGAATCGCTTATTCGGTATGCTTATCGGGGTATGCAAGCTAGGACTAATTCTCACCTGTCCATAATAATTACAAGTAATCAAACACGAGCGTAAGTACGCGGAGCCGGTTAGTTAACTGTTGAGCCCCGATAGATCGATTACCATTTAATAGGATTGTTTTAGCAAACAGCTAGGGTTGGATTATTCTAAACTCCAAAAGAGTGTGGTTATAGTATTAAAAAAAAACACATGCGTGGATAAATCGTATTTTTTTCTTATTCGCTTGATTAGCCAACGAGGAACTCCAATCTAATGTTTTTTGTTATCAATAATGACGTTCAAACTTAAATACCAGTATATTTAGTTTTTTTATAAGTTAGTTTTTGTAGTTAAGATAATTTTAAAAATTCCAATTTTTCAAAGTCCGCCAAAACGCTCCAAATCTATGGCCGGTCGATTTTGAGGTTAGAATGTCAAATGTCAAAACAAGGTACATAATTGTGTAATCTATTCATAGTAAACCATATCTAAACATAAGTAATAACATTATGTACCTTTTTGGAAACTTTAACTCAAAGAATATTAATAGTATTGAGCATTAACATTATCATAATATTCGTATCGATAATTGGTTTGTTCACGAATACTCTAAATTATGTCATTAATCATAGTTTATATTTTATTTTTTTATATTGAACAACAATTAAAGAGGTTAAAGTCAGCCATATCAAGTTTAAATTTCGCCAAAACCAAAAAAATACATATTTAAAATACAAAACAAAATTTAAGTATACAAATTTCTATACTAATCCAAAAACAGAATACACACGTGACGTCAGATGTTCCAAATGCAATGGTACTAACATAACACGGTGTTTTGATTAGATGATTATTTATTCACTTTTAAGTAATGATTTAAAATTTCTACATATGGTATAATAAAACGTATATATTCAGAATCGGCGTTTGCTGATCTATACGAATATGCATTTTTAAAGCCATAAGATTTTTCACTAGTTTTCCTTATTCTGATTGGCATTCTTCATCTACAACCAAGCCATCGGAGACTCTTAGTTCGAGTCCTGGCAGCGTCTAGGGAAATTTTCAACCCCTGCCTGTCTCCTGCTGTTTCCCTTTAGTTAATCATTCCTGATTATTCATTCCTGAGTGTTCATTCTCTACACCGCCTAGTCACATATAACTTTCGGTACCTATCTAAAACTCCTTTTTTAAAAGCTTCTTTAAAAGAAAGATGCCATTAAATGCTATTTTTTGCAGTATAAAAGTTATATTCATTAAAATCTATTACATTCATTACAGGCCCTCGTTCATTCGAAATGACGAAATCTTTAACAATCTTAACATCATGTCGATAAAACAATAATACTCCAAAACAATACTACTTTTAATTAAAAAATACAGAAAACAAGAAATAGCAACAAATACACATTGGAAACACTAGATCAAGCAATCACAAACACAACATTTGAACAAAAAAGCTTATGGTATTAAACTTTAGAGCAAATTCCCACTCTCTTTCAAAAATCACAACAAAACTAATACATTTAAAACTTAAATAAAACGCTGGATACGTTACGCAGGGAGAACTGAAATAGAAAAAATATTAACACTAAATACAGACTGACACAGAAACCACTCAACCGCACTTATAACACCTCATATTACACTAATCCACTAATGATTATTTTTTTTAACCTTATTAATAAAAAAATCAAGAAAGACAATAGAACATTTATTATTCTTCGATAGATCATCACTTTTCTGAAACGAAAAACTTCAATTTTTTCTTCTTTTTTCTTCCTAGGGGGGAAGTTTGCTGAAAAACGTTATCATTCTTAGCAGGTTTTTCTTCTTGCATGATTTTTTTTACACCTTTTTAACATCCTACTCATAAACCTCAATTTTCACCTCAATTAACACTGAAAATGCTAAAAGCAGTTATTAATCACCCTTTTTGAAAGCAAGATGCCAAACCCTGAGCCCTGTCAAGTCCGGCCAAATTCCGCCCCAGCAGTGTATAAATTCACAAATCGAGTATAAACCGATTAACGATAACGGTTTGTGATGATGAACTGCTTCTCAGTCGCTTCCGCCGCTATAATAACCCGACGCTGATCGGTCAATATCATAAAGCGTAAAGTGTTAACAGGACCGTCTTATGTCTTGTATTATATTATATTATATTACGTCGTGAAAGCTTTGATCGGAGCGGGTGTAAATTGATCCTGATATCTGATGCAAATTCTGTGAAAACAGTAAAGAATTACAGGGCTTTCAAAAACAAACTAACATCGAAGAGCTTTTTAAAATAAAGATAACATGTTTACCTTTTTAACATCGAGAATAAATTTTCAAGAAAGGTATTTACTGTATCTTGAATTCTAAATTTAATTTACGGGTAGTTAAATAACTACGAATAATTTCAAATTATACCGTCTCATGAAATCTGTTTTTTAACGCATCACTTCATATTATAATATATTTTTACTTTTTGAGTATTTGTCCAACTTTATAAATAACAAGCGAACAAAAGCAATTGCACACACATTTCAAATTTCTAATAAAATTATTCATCTGGCCAAAAATATAATTTATCGCTTTTGAGTGGATGCAAAAAAGGTGCTCTCATAAATTATATTATGTATTTTCTAATAGTATTGAGTTGAATACATAAATCTTGGTTCGCATGTGTTGATAAAAAATAATTTTGTTAAAGGGCTGAAATGATCATTTATATGTGGAGGTGGATTTTAATTTTTGAAAAAATCATCGATTTTTGTGATGTGAAGAATTTTTTTTCCCTGACTACTGGCAGAATTTCACTTAGTATTAAATAATACAGACATTTTTCTGTACAAACTCAAATAATAAATACGTCGGCTCATATCCACATTGCGTACTTTACCAACAAGTCCAATCAATCCTCTCAATATTTCACCGCCGATTAAGTCAAGAATTATGAAGCTTTTAAACAGTTGAAAAATTACTGAAAAAACTTCTGAAAAGTGCCGCTGAAAACTGAATTGTCGCAATTGAGTGGGTTCACATGTTTTATGTTTCTTCGTTATTTCACAATTCAACTCGAATTTCACTTGCGTACATACGTCGTTACGCGGAATCACTTTTATTGCGCATGCCGTGACGTTGTGGAAAGCTCAGACGAGTGGGAGAGAATTCTGCTACATAACGAAATGCCAAGGGTTAGCTCCCCGCATGACCACTGCATATGATGTCCGCATGATTTAGCTTTCACGTGATGACATGACACATTGGCCTAGTTTCAAAATACCCCCAAATTTCGTCACGTAGGCAAAACGTAATAAAATTTTACGACAATTTTTTTTTGGCGAATTTGTAATTTTTGCTTTTTACAGTGACTTAATAATAAGTGTTTGAGGCATGCAAATTTATTGAAAACCTTCGTGATTTACTTTTTCTAGCAGTAAAGAATTGCGGATTCGATTCCCGCCAGAAGGGCGAAACTGTATTTTTATTTTTCTTTTTTTCAGCACTCAAAAATGTCCCTAATAAGTTTTAGAAAAACAAAAATTTTTGAAAATACTGTAACCCTTAAATTTTATCAAATATATCCCAAAATTTCGGAAAATGCGTGCAGTTTGTAAACGAGCAAAAGCAATTTTCAACATTTTACCTAAAATTTCGGTACATATTTCATATGGAATTTAAAAGATTTTGAGGATATTTATATTTTGAAACCTTACACATTTTTCTAATTACCTTATAAAATTTACAGATAAATCATTCATAGTATTTCTTGAGTTAGCAACCCGCAAAGTGTGTTCTTTTTGGTGCTAACCGTTAAAAATCTATTCTGTAAAGTTGTAATTTTTTTCACATCTTAATTTTGCTATTACGAGTATGTATATGTATATAAAACATACGATTGTTGTCTTTTCTATGGTGTTATAAAGATATAAAACCAGTATGAAACCGGTCCGTTCCTAAATAAATAATAAGAGCTAAGTTATACTTCTTTTAAATCATTTTATTCGTATTATTAGTGTGGGTGTTACGTAAATTCATATGTTAAAACACCTCATAAACATTATTCACACCTGTTGTAAGTGACATTGACAAATATTTTTAAAAGTTCCATAAATAAGAAGATTTTGCGATAACTCTGTGGTTAACTTCGTACGTTTAGATTTACATACAGTTACCGGTCGCAAACACCTTTACATTCTTGCCGTGAAATATTACGTAAAATGAGGGATCTCTTTGTATAATCGTTCCGGTGCCTTTCAAAAATGGTAACACGATACGGGTGACTTAAAAAAACCTTTATTATTTAAAATTGGCAGTCGATATCGGGCACATCTCGTTTAAAGCTCAATTTACTTGTCAAGCTCGACTTTTTAATGTAAACGGTGGAACGCCGCCTGTGCCTGTAATTACACAGTTTAATTTTTTCCACGCTTTTGAGCATCCGGATTTTGGTAAAAGCTCCAGTAATTCTTACGTGGGAGTGCGACTTGGGTGGATACTTGAGGTGGGTATTAAACTGAATACAATGATTTAACAGTAATTATTTGGATGCTTTCTTTGTACCAAGGTTTTAAATAGGTTAATTCCACCTCTTGTATTAATGTAGCCTTCTATATAATAAGAGAGTTTTTAAATAAAGTTTACAGGCAATACGAAAAGTTCACTTACCTCATGACTGGACGATTTTTATGTCATATTTTTTTATATTGAGTAGCTACATAGTACCAACCTATTAAATAGAGTTGAGACTTTTTTTTTAGTTTCACACCCTTTAAAATCTATCGCTTCTTATACTGTGTTTTTTCTTATGGGGCCAGCATACATTTAAAAAGATTAGGTTTATATACGTCATTGAGAGCCGTGAGAACTTTATGATTTTTTTTAATCAAATATCAAAAAATTTCAAGTGACATATCAAACAAAAAATAACAAGGTAACGGTCGCATCTGGGACTCGAACTCATGACCTCTCCGTTTATGCGAGACCAACGCTCTATAAAACTGAGTTAATGCCTCCTTATTGCCATCCTTCATTTTTTTCATCAGAAACAATTTAAGAGCTGTTGATCAATTAATTCAATTAATTCTCAAATATTTTTGGCTGCTATGTTTCATACATGATTGCAAGATTCTAACCGAATATATTTGCATTCTAAATAATATTTCGAATATACCTTTCCGATTTATATTTATATGGGACATCTATTGACCCGTTCTGAGAGTCTAAGATTAATATATTAATTTTTTGGGAGAAACTTATAGAAGCTTATATACCTCATTGTAATATATTTTTTATAAATTATTGAAGATAATATTAACAAATTTCAAACGAAACATGAAACGGAAAAGCCAAGGAAAAAAATGGAATTTACATATTGATAAGTACCTGCATGTCGCATTGTTTTGAGCAGTAATAATGATAACACGTGAATTATTAGTAAGTTGGGTTGTTTAAAAGATATAAAAAAAGTCCTGGGTTCGAGTCCCAGATGCGACTAAAATCTTTTTATTTTCTGTTGTTTTTTCGGTTTCGTGGTTCATTTGGGATGTGTTAATATTATCTTCTTCAATTATTAAATATTACAATGGCATAATTAGCAGAAGAGCACCTGAATACCTTAATGAAATAAATTATGTTTATATTTAGTTACAGTAAAAAGTACTTAAAGTAAAATAATATTTAACCGAACTAACTAACTAACCATCACGCCGTTTCTCCGCAAGGGTAGGCAGAAAGGATGGATCGCCAAATAACTCTATCTTGGCATACACTTCTTGCTTCATTTACATTAATACATACAGACGTCCCCGGTTTCTTCTTCCATTCACATTCGCGTCATATATTCTTCTTACACTCTTTTCTTTGTTCATTCGCTCTACATGCCCAAACCATTACAAGCGTCCCTTTCTTAATATTAACCGAACTACAAAAATATTCTTCAAAAATGAGGAGTTTAAGAAGCCGCCGGGAACCATTCATTCACTTCTGTCATATGTCACCCCAAGTGCTTCGCTACGTTTGGTGATTTAGCAGGGGTTCCCGGATTCATGTGGGCGAGGTTTGTCGAGATCTTGGCGGCGAATGCGTCTACCCCTCATACCTTTTTCTTCCCAGAACTTTCTCTCTTTCCTTTCCTTAAAAAGACCCTCCATGCAGAATCCCCAAAGATTGAAGAATTTTTTTTATTGTTATAATTTTTTTAATTTAATGTAAATCAATTATTTACATTAAATTTTAAAAAATAATAATAAATGGAGTTCTACGAATTAAACACAAAAACAATTAATATATTGAAGAATTTCCCTGAGGGCCTCCTTCTGTGTGGAATTAATGTAAAAAATAAAGGTAATTGTATAATTTACATAGAAAAAATGTGAAAATTACTTCAACAATTTTTTATAGACATAAAATACGAGTAATCCCGTCACACGACATCTCGAAAAATTTCTTCCGTCAACTTATCATGCAAGTAAAAAGTAACCTGGTTATCTCAAAAGAGAAATGTACAAATAAGCATGCACCGCCTAAAATATTCTGCAAGTAAATAGAATAATCTCTTTAACGCTAACTAGGTCGTAAAGGCATAAAACACATCTGTCAAAAGTTCATTGAACTTGATTGAGGTACGTTTTATTATCATGTATGTGCATGTGCGTGTTATTGCTAATACGCTGATTTAGTGCGTAGTTTTATTGCCTCTGACGCCTCAAGAGCGATTGATGTCGTTTTCTAGATCGAACCATTGATCAAATGATATCAATTTACTAACCGTTCGGACAGTGGGTGTTTTTAAAAATAAATAATTGCACATGAAGTTGAAACTGACTGATTATCATAAAATGAACGTGTTTTTATCCTTCTAGCTATTTCTTCATTCCATCATTACGGATATACCTACGTACAGAAGCAGTCCAAGTTAATACATACTTTTAATTATTTTTTAATGATACGTGCAATGATTTTAAAACCGTTTTCGCATTATTGTCCAAATGCCTTTTTTTATAAATTGCAAATATTGGTAAAATCCATTTTTGAAACCAATAATCAATTAAATTATTACAATTTATTTCGTATAAACCACTATTTAATAAATTTTGAAGAAGATGTTTCGAAACCAATGGTTCCCTCGTCAGGACACAAATTACACTTTCTTTTTAAATGACTTAAGAGGAACTGCTGGGCGGCCTGTTTCATACAAAACTTAATTTTGGTTTTGAGGCCAAAATACCCATCGAAACTGAATGATATATTCTTTTTTAATTAAAGATTTAGTGAATATCTAGTACGGATGAGAAGTATTTTTTATTTATTTTTGTTTTACATTATGAAGTATATGCCATGAAAAAAATCAATTTTCATAATTTTAGAGGCAACTATGCCTATATATTAGAGGCATATATTCCTGCCGAAAAAAGCATCGCTTTCGAAAGATGTAGATATTTATTCGAGTACATTAATAAAGTGGCGAATACAAAATAATTTTAAATTCATTTATTTAATAATATTTAATTAACCATTACCACTTTTTCTAATTTCTAAAATTTCAAATTTTTATAATTGTAAACCAGTTGTATTTGTATGTTATATTATTAGATCTTTATTATGTATAAAAAAAATAATCTGTTACAATGATTTATACAAATGTCTATACTAATCTGAAACTAAAATCTGACTCACGATACTGCACCAAGTCATGAATGGCGCAATAAAGAATAAGTAGCACAAACAATTCACGTTCCTTCTAACAATAACCAGTACGAAAACAGGATAAACTTTATTCCTATTAATAATTCTTCCATCTACCAAGAATTCTGGAATCCCGCTTCATTTCCTGAGGTTCCTGAAATAATCATTTACTCGCCTCTTGTTGCCAGTGCGGATTGAGCTATTTAAACTGTTTTATGATTTTTGTTTAGCTGCCAATACATTCGTTAAGTTCGCACATTCTCGATAGTAGATAGATTTGAATAAATACATAATGCGATGCGAGAACAAAAAAGCTAAAAACCAAAAGAGAGTAAATAATGAAAACAAATTCAATATTGATTCGGAAATACATATGAACAAAATTATACTTGAATAAAGAATTATAACTTGATATAGTAATTACGTAACTTGTCAATAAAACTCCTTCACTACCCCTTGAGAGGTCGCAGCTGGAGCATTTATGTCTATATATTATAAAGTACTATTTTACATACTATGTTTTTTTTTAAAGTACAATAAAGGTACTTTGTATGGTGTTTTATAATGTGGAGTGTAATGTAGGTTTAAAGAGGTGGTACTGTGAATGAAGTGTTATATGTTTCATGACCACCTCACTAGGAGAACCTGTGCTGAATTGTTCAAGTGGATGTGTTAAATGTGGTACAAGTTTTGATGTGTATTGATTAGCTTTGTTTTAATGTTTTAGTTTTGCTATATAAATTCTGTTGTTTTTGTTTTGGTTACAGTAGGCAAATCCTTTAAAAAATAATAAACCTGTAATTATTGATACTTTCGACTAAATTTGATAATATTAAAGGATATTGCACGGAAAAAAGAGAGAAGGGACTATCAAATAAATACAGTATTTTATGTATTGGATTATGTTTGGTTTGTTTTTATCATGTTTTGAATAACATAAATACCTTGTTTTTTGGTCCAGGCTGGGACATATTTTTTGAGATTAATTGTAGATATTATATTTACAGTTTGTAGTTGTTTCAGAGTGATCGACATGCAATTATGAAGTTTGATTGCGTATTGCTTAAAGAATTTTTGCTTGCGTGAGGTGCGCATCATCTATTCATACTTGTAACTTACACCGTTCGGAGAAAGTACAAAGGAGGTTTCTTAAATATGTTAACTGTAAGTTAAACCGATCTCTAAATGATAATATCTGCTACAATACATGAATGTATAATCTAAACTACCGCTGCTTTCTACCCGGAAAATTAATAATAATATTCTTATATAAATGAATTAAAAATAACTTAATTCTGTATATTCCTGATGAGGAAAATATCGCTTTCGAAACATGTTGATATGTATATAATAATAAAGTGGTGATTACAAAGTAATTTTAAATTCTTTTATTAATAATGACGCCACAAAGTGAATACCAATCTTTTGAAGAAAATAAATTCTAGTATTTTAAAAATTACTGAATAACTTCACAAATGTTAAGTGTTCTTAATATCCCTGTTAGATTTGCTCGACTCTACCATCTTTTCCACTGTGACAACCACAGCACAAACTATTCATATAACTCGTAAACCACTATCGCGTCTTCATCGAACTGTCAATACCTATACAGACCTTTTAGACATTTTACAAACCTCTCCGTCCTGCGTCAAAACAAAAATAATCAATTCTGCGTGTATTTCTGTAAAATGAAGTCTCCGTTATTATCTTTGAAATGTTAACTATCTAATGCACCTACTCCTATTCTACCCTACTATTGATACTTTAATTCTATTATTAATAAAGTTGTTGTTTACCCATTCTCGTATAAAGTTTTTTTTTATGTTTCTGGCTTTCACCCTTCACATGTGTTCTAGAACAACATTAAATTTCAAATTATCGAGAGGGTAAATGCGAATTTCATAAATAAATAAATAAAAATTTCTTCTCTCAATGATTTGAAAATTAACGGCTCGAGTCTTTTTGGGAGATATTTCTCCCAGGAAACATTTAGTCGTTGAGTCTTTTGGGGAGAAATACTCCCAGCCCGAAAGGGACTCCTAAAAGTCATGTTATCTCCTTTTGTACTATAGTAATGTTTATGACTTAAACTGTCTTAGAAAGAAAAAAAACACGCATTTTTATTGCGATTTAAAAGTTTAACATGCACATTAAGGAAAAATTATCATTTATTTTCAAAAGACTCGAGGAGTTAATCGCCAGAAACATTTTTAAAAAACTTAATAAGAGAATAGATAAACATCAACTTTATTAATAAACGATTTGAACTTTATTAGTCTTTTTAGTGGGTAGCTAATTTCAGAGAAGAGTACAAAATTATTAAGGTCTTTTCACATCTACCAGCATCGCGCAGTGCAGAACAGTGCAGTACAGACACGACAATATTAGTTGCTTACATTGTCTATTAGTACATTAACATTACAGCGTATGTAAGTTTAACGTATCCGTGCATGCACGGGCCAGCACCGGCCGAGATTGTCGGCTAGAATATTTTGACGGTGCTGGCGGGCGCTGGTGATGTTAGTTTAAACATATCACCTTAGTACCGCTAACTTGGCGTCAATAGACGCAAACATGACTAAAACCAAGAAGATGGACAACGAAAAATTGATCGAATTGTTCAAGGAATATAGGTTATAAAATAATATGGGAATATAAAATCCTCAAACTTGTTGTGTACGCTCAGTTAATAGCCGTACTCAGGTCTGTACTTTGTCTGTGCTGTGCTGCACGGTGTAATGTGAATACTAGCGTCTGTGCCTTTCCTGTAATGTACTGTTCTGCACTGCGCGGTGCTGGTAGATGAGAATAGACCTTTAAGTGTATTAACTAAATTGACTTCCAAATGCAATGGAAGCTTTAAAAAAAATAATTTAAGTGCATTCAAATGGAATAAATGTCATTATTAAGTTCAACTAGTTTGATTAATGATTTGATTGGTCAATAGTGAGTTCAATAAATTATACTAAAAAAGCTCGTAAACCGATCCAGTGCCGATTGATCATCTATAATGTAAACTTTTGTTTACACTTTAAATATAAATTCCGTCACAGAGCAGGCAGATTTTTTAAATTACAATTTGGCTAGCAAATACCGCAGGCATTTTTCCGATTAACTGATTTACGATATATCTAGTTCCGGGCCCCGGCGGCTCCCCAGGCGGTCGTTACGCCACTGGTAGTCCACTGAATTAAAATATTGATTGATAGTGCATTGAATCGAAATGCAACAAAAAAAAGCTGGTCGTATGAAAGGAAAAGTGTGGGCGGCGCGCCGCCCTCGGTATGCCGCATGGGCGCCGCCCAGAGCGTCCACCCCGCGATACGATTGTCTTGCACCAGAAATATCCCGTTGCGTAATTAGCAGGAAGAGTGAGGAGATGCCAAGGTCGCCCGCCCCCGCCCCCGCCTTCACTATCCCGCCCAGAGAGAGATGCCGCTCCTTGCCAAGCTATTGGCTACTGAATAGTAAAGCTACGGCTGTGTTCCACTTCTCTTCTGTCTGTTGATGTTAGTCACTGAACAGGCAAACCGATAGAAGTGTATCGTGAGTGTGTTTATTTTCCCGAATTACAATATTTAAATTCTTCCTACTACCATCATTATAAGCGGAAAATGTTGGTTGTGCAATGAAGGAGGGCTAGCAGGGTATTGAAAATCTTTTGACTAGACAGAGCAAATAATACATAGAGATGCCCTAACACTCAAGGGGAAGAAACCAACGTAAGCTTGGCGAAGAGGGAGCTAGGCGTGCCGCATATTTAATTAAAACAGCTAATACGTATAAAGTTTCGGCTGGTTTACAAAAACCGTATATTTTGTTAGAGCATTTATTTTGAATATTTTATAATTTTTTTATAATTTTTAATCGCACTCAAAATCACGCGAAACAAACGTGGACGGCAGTGAACTAGGCTGGTGCCAAAGTGAGTGTTACGTAACTTTTTTTTTTAAACTTAAAGTTTGCAATATCAATGAAACAAGGTAAATATTTGTAAAACTGCACCAAAAATAGGTTTCACTCAGGTGTCTTAATTATTATATGACAAAAAAGTTACACGTTCAGCCTGTGGGGATGGGGCAGTGAGAGGGGGGAGAGGGGGATAGATCTAGTCTCTGTAGACTAATATGTTTTGCGTGAATGTTATTCAGGGGTGAAAAATTCGAAGTCACTGTATGAAGTGTTAAAAATATATGAAGCGCGGTAAATCAACGTGTTTTGTTTTATGTTAGTGTTGCATTGGGGGAGGCTTAGTGTGTGGTTTTGTCTGATTGCCATCAGCCGTCGTAGTGGTACGTTAAGGTTAGTCTATTAATTCTGGGTTCAGTGATCGACTCCTATTTCCAAGATAGGCCAATGCGATAGATTTTCTGCACAAGGAAAACTTGAGATAACTTCGGGCACACAAACGTGCAAACATAACACTTCTATCGGGTTATTTCTTGAGTGATGTTAGGCGATTAGTTACGTTAGATACGTTGAGCTTCGAAAGAAAATGAAAACTTTAACACCACCAAGTGTGTACCGACATTCATGATTACATACATCCTTGCTTTAGCGTGGGCACTTAACTAATTAATACACCTAAATTAATTAACACCAATGTTTTAGTAGCTACCTACCAAGAAAAAATTAAATGATTTACATACCACGTTTTTATTATTTGCTTTCTATTGGTCGTGACTCACGGCAAAGGGAATGCTTTTTTTATTCTGACGGTTTATTTAGCAACAATCCATCAAAGACAGCAGATACACGCATGTTCCTCATTTTGTCGACAGCTAACCACTTTTTTTTAACCAATAAGTTCTGAATTACTATTATTTAAATCAGTAGCCTAGCTATTTCACGCTGCTATACTTATTAAAAAAAATCTTTGTTTTAAACCACTAATCTATCGGCAACCGATTTTGCATATCCCAAGCTTCATCAGGGCATTGAAACTTCAAAAAAAAAATCAAAAATACTTAGAGTGATACATAATATTTAAATAAAAAATTTAACAGTGAGACAGATACTCGTATACTTACTGTTTCACTGTTGTTGCACTCATTGTTGCACTGTTTCGTTTTATATTAGGTCTCCCTCTTATACCTATGTATTTTTGTTTAATTCTCGAATAAATCAATCACTTTATGGCTTAAAATTACTTAATTACATTTAGACATCTGTCGACCGGTTTCGGTTAATCTTGAGGAAGGTTAAGATTAACCGAAACCGGTCGATGTATGCATAAACTTAATAAAGTGGTTTTAAACAAAGAACTTTTTTTCATTAATTGATAAACTAAAGTTTTTAAGACAAGATTTTTGTGCATAGGGCAAAGGGTAACAATTATTTTTATAAACAATAATTATTAGCCTGAAACACTCATCCAAATTGAAAAAACCTTCCGAGAAAAAATAAATGTCGCCGACAGGACTCGAACCTGCACCCTTCTGATTGCCGGTAATATTTATTAATTGATAAACTAAAGTTTTTAAGACAAATGTTTGACAAGTCAAAACATTTTTCACCAATAAAATGTAGACATAATTTGTCTCGACGCCATCTATTGAGGGATTTAGCCGTTACAAGCCTTCTCTCATACTAATAAAGTTGGTTGTTTACAGGTGAAATATAATAAAAAACAGTAATTATTGAATGAAACACTAGTATATATTGATTAACTTGGCGGGTTTGCGATAAGCCGACGTAGCTCAACGGTAGAGCATCTGACCGGCAATCAGAAGGGTGCAGGTTCGAGTCCTGTCGGCGACATTTATCTTTTCTCGGAAGGTTTTTTCAATTCGGATGAGTGTTTCAGGCTAATAATTATTGTTTATAAAAATAATTGTGAACTTTTTTTCATTTAAGCATTTTTGATTAGTTTTAATTGTTTAGCTTGACGAAGCTTGGAATAAGCGTAAGATAAATTTAAAATAAATTTGTGGTTCAAAACAAAGTGTTTGTTTTATTTAGTAATATGTCAAACCACAAAGTAATTGCCTTCTACGAAAAGATATGTGTTATAGATTGAGAAATCCTCAGTCTTACATAAAATACCACAGAGAGTTAGATACAAGGTATTTAGTTTAAAAGCTGACACAAATAATAGCGCATTTAACTTTAACGCGATAAATACCTGGAGGTATAATTTTATTGGATTTCACGTAACTTGACATTGTGTCGTTGCGGATATTATAAGATCTGTTGTAATCTGCGGATTATTAGAGTGCATTTGAGTAAAGACACCCTACGAACAAGCTGACATACATTGCGGGCTAAATATAGTCCGTCCTACTACTGTAAACCGTACACCGTACAGTACAGCTGACAGCGGAGACAAGCACTCGCAGTAAGAAGCTTTACTGTCCATTGCGGATTGACAATTCGCTTCAGGTAAGAATTAAAACGCGTTATAACCTGACAAATCCTGTCATTCTGACATTTGAAAGTGAATAAACAAACGGTGATCCGATTTCAAAGGAAATTGGGAAAACATTAATCTATATAAATGGAAAAATGAATATTTTTCTGTCTGTCTGTCCTCAATTTTCTCGAAAAATACTCTACCGGTTTTGCTGAAAATAGCACAGTTTGTTCTTATTGGTGCCGGGAAGGTTTATAGAGTATTTTGAATGAAATCCAATATGAAAAAATGTTGCTATAACGTTTTAAAACATTCTGGTTAGCCACAGATTACATATTCAAAAAAGGTTTGTTTGGGTAGAATATATTCAAAATGGAAAACACAAGTAGGTACCTACTTAAGAACTTTATTATTTATATATATTTTGAAAAAATAAATTTTTGGAATTAAAAATTAAACAAAAATTTTAAATGAATATCTTCGTTTCTTTGTTTAGAGAAAATAAATTAATTAAATTCACCCAAACGTCAAGCAAGAAATTCATAACTTTATTCCAAAAAATTAAATTCTCCCGAGCAAGGCCGGGTACAAATCAGCTAGTGTTTTACAAAGAAAATAAATTATTTCTATTAGGAAACGCCATTTCGTTTTTCAGGAAAGTATTAACGTTTTACATCTTGACAAATCCTGTCAGTTTGACGTTTGAAAGCTAATCAGCAGACAAAGCTCCGATTTCATAGGAAATTGTGATAAAATGCACATTTTAACAAAAGTGATATGCAAATGTGTAGGTAATATGTAAATTTACTTAGTTTAATTATTTACGTGTTTAGATATTTTCTGTCGCATTAGGCTAGGGAGATTTAGACTTATTTTCAACCATTTTTGAAATACACGCATGTTTTATAAATGTCCTGTTTTTTCCTCAAAGAAAGAATTAAAACAAAATTATTACTTCATTGAGCTCTACCTTAAAAACAGACAAGTAAAGTATGGAACTTTGCTGCAAATAAGTAATAAGTCATTATATTTTCGATTCCAAGATGATAAATATGTTTGTTTAACGTTTAATTTGAATTATAACGAAAAATTATATAAGGGAAAGAAGATTGGAAGATCTCCTGGTCAAAGAAAGGTGGCGATTTTAGGCTTCCGAAAACAAATTTATTGTGAACACAAAACAATATTTATTATAAGAAATCCCTTTAAATGTAAAGGAAACTAAAAATCTTGCAATTTATCGGGGGTTATTTCTCAATGTTGTGAAGTCCTAATTTTAGTATATAGGTAATTGTTAATTGTTGTGATATGATTTAAAACAATGTTAAACACTAAATATAAAATATCAATTTTTGTAAGTATATAAAACATATTTTAAAAATATATTATCCTCTCGGTTCTGCCCAATTCCACACTACAATATGTATCTATTTCTGACAGTAAAAATTACATCGTAAAGTAATTATTAACATATTAATTGTTTTTGGGTTTAATTCGTAGAATTCCATTAAAAAACGTGAGTAAATCAAATTTAATAATGTTATTATTAAGTTCTGCAAGTATTGTAGATTTTTTTTATTTTATTATTGCGACAGCTGTTTTGGCGATCAATACGATTTTAGCAGTTTAAAAAAGGGATTGAATGCCGAAACAGCTATCAAAATAATAAAAAAAAACTAAAATACTTGCAGAATCTAATAATAACAAATTTTGATAAATATTAAATAAATAAAAAAAATTAAATACAAATAAACTTATTATTATTAACAGGGATGAATTGAATATATTATGTCTTTCATTGATACTCTGTTTAGCTGCATGATTGAAATTTTGACTGTAAATGCCGACAATCAATACATTAATTCTCATTATACCTTGGTGAAATAAATACATCACATTATACAATCAAGCAGTGATGTGTCAAACTGCAAAAAGCACTCCAATTAGTGACTGTAGTGACGTTGTGCTTCAGGTAAAACGGGTTATTCAACTGACTGCAATCAGTTTTAAAAACCCATAAGTTGCGAAGGTACCAGTTTGCAATTTGTGATAATTATTTAAAAACTAATTGACTACTTGTTGAATGAACCGAGTTTATTTATCGAGAGTATCTCTCTCTGGAGTGCCCAAGACAAGGCGCCATGTTAAATGGCAAGACTAATCAACTTTTATGGTCGTCTTACTGAGTCGGCAGAAACATTCACTAGGCAGGGTAGGTACTGGAAGGCTTAGCCGCTTGAAAATTAATTCTTTAGTTCCATCGGAGCAGAAACCACAAACCACTTAGTGCGTTACTTGTCAGCGTTTAGTGGGAATTACTCGTAGCTGCAAGTGTCCGTCGTAGGCGCATTACCGGCATTACTGATATTGCTGTATGGCTTTTCAGGAACCTTGAAACTAATGCGATTTGACGTTTTGCATGAAATATCGGGAAATTTACACATCAGTACTTTCTAGGGGTTCTCTTTTAATTATAATCTATTTACTCAGCAATTCTCATATATTTTAATCCAAGGAAAATGGTATTTATAAATGTCGTCCATACAATAAAAATAAAATCGCATTAAGGGGCAATGCCAGTTATAGCGCCAGTAGAAACTGCCTAATTTAAAACATTTTATTTTATGGGTTATATATCTATATATGAATTTAATAGCAATTCAAATAGACAAGGTAAATGTACCTAAGTGTAATACTACTTTTTGACAAAGAAGCTATGAATTTTTAGCTGTAAAATTATACAGCTTAGTATCAAACACAGTAATTCAATCAATAATTGCATTATGTCCGGCAAAACTTGTCTTAAGGAATTAACAGAAGAACTGACTAGTATTCTTAAAACAGCATCATAGAAGTTACTGGAAATACCCCACCACTTAAAATATATTCATATGCTTGTAGTTAACTGTGACGTGTAATTATTGTTTATGCTATATTTATACCATTGATATTAAATAAATATCTCTTATATACATACGTAAAGCTTTTCCCAGTCGGCTAAAGTATAAATTTCTTATGAAAACGATTTTTCAATAAGAAATAAATCTTATTCTGAAAAAATTATAAGTATTTCATGTGAATCATTGATGAAATTCAAAAACCGTCATGTATTTTGATACGTCACAAGGCGGAATGTTTATTTTTACAGATCTGTCGCATCTTACCGCCGAGATAAATATATGGTAAGCACAATCGCGAGTAATAATAGATCGTAAGTTACACTAAGTTAAACAGTTGTACGTACAGTAAATTCTTGGCACATATGCAAAGAATATCACAAGGAAAGCTGTCTCTTTAAAAAATTAAATGACATTGAACGGAAATATGTCTAAACACATAATGTAACAACTTTATGCAAGTTCTGAACTATCCGCGTATGAAAAGAATTGTAAATTAAGTTGAAAATATTTCAAAGCGACATAAAACAGTCAATATTTTGCTGGGGTCGATCAATTTCACGCACAACACTATAAAAGTATTACTTATTCCTAAAATTGTTGAGTTTAGGATAGAAAACCATTGAAAATCTACCTTTATTTGTGTTCAAATCAAGAGCAATACAATACTGTATTTATAACTGGTTGCGCCTGTAACGCTTCAACTTGAATAGCCTTAAAATCGATTTGCACAATAATATGCATCCTTTTAAACCTGCCCAATTGTAATCCATACCTTTTCCATTGACTTTACCCGCATCATTGTCCACTATCGCATACGCATTGTTAATTCGGACTCGCAACCCGCCGCAATATTCGTATTGCCTTGTAATCCGCCGCAATCTATCGGATTGTGATCCCGTCGCAGTTTGAGGAATATCGTCTGTGTTTTTTATTTATTTTTATGTTGAACTATAAATATTATTTGTTTATGTCCCCAGTGCATTGATATCCAAAGAACAGGTTTGTGGAGAAAGTAGGATCCACGGTAAGTCTTTAGATCCCATCTTACCCTTCCTATTTTACCCTTGCATATTTGAGTAAATCAATTGCAATTATTGAAAGGTGATAACGTTAACTTAAGAACAAGCACACCTGATAACTAATATAATATTAATTATACTAAAGCTCGTATAAAGTGGTATACATTGCATGAATATTTTAATTTATTTTTTGTATGTGATACCACACAAGAGTCCCAACTGCTCCCAACCATCTGGAGCCAATGCGACTATTTTATCAGCAATCGGGGTATGTTGGGAGGCTGGAGGTATTGAAGAGAAGAAGTACCTGGCTATTCAGATCTAGTCGCCAAACACGGCTGAAGCCATTTAATCAATGATTTGATTCTGAATGGTGGTCTTTCACCGGGGCGATACTGATAGTATCTACCACTCTGAAAGATATATATATATATATATTTAAAATAATGTTTTGACATTCTAAATCCAATAGAAAAAAAAAACATTTTTGGAAATTTAATACCTACTGGCTTTGCTAACCAGCTTCACCCTAAAGAAGATTTCAAAATCATTTTTTTATGAATAAATGACAAAAAATATGGAACAAACATTATTAACATCAAATTATTTTATGCTGTGGAAATAAGATCCCTGGGTCGTATGTGTGGTAAAACCATGTATTGTATAACCTTTGAAAAAATGTTGAAATTCGCTAAGAATGCAAGGGTGATATAAGCGTAATGAGTAAGATAAAGAAAGGGACGCTCAGATGTTTTGGGCATGTAGTGCAGATGAACGAAGAAAGAAGTGTATAGAGAATATATGAGGCGAGAATGTGAATAGAAGAAGAATCCGCGGACGCCCGAGGAAGACATGGCGCGATCAAGTGAACTAAATACTTGAGTCGGGCCATGTCAAGAGTCAGAATAACAGAAGAGTATGTATGAGACGATGTATGAATATGGATAAAGAGAGGAGTATGTACCAAGACCGAGTTGTTTGGTGGTCCATTCCTCTGCCTACTCCTGCGTAGAAACGGCGTGACGGTTAATCAGTAAAAAATGTACAGTTTGATGAATGTATTCATAATTCTGAAAGTCGCTAAAACAGTTGACTTCCACTTTTCAGACCATAAATTTTTTTAACGCCTAAACTCATCGTTCGAGAGTTTTTCCTACATCAGAATATTAAATGGATCTGCTTTAGAATAAGAAAAGAAATATTTGTTAAAAGAATGATCGTTCTACGTAAACATCTCAGATAGAAGACTTGTTTCTTTTATTTTTAAAATTTTTAATAGATAGCCCGGATATTGTCAGGTTAATTGAATTTAATATTCCAACTCGAACTATTCGATCTAAAATTTTATTCAATTGTAACAATCATTTCAGGACTGAGTCATTCAAAAAATTACTCATACCTAGATTAAAGGTAATACTATTTCAGACATAGTAGATATGTTCAACTGCTCGGAATACAAATACAAACAAACAATTATTGCAAACATCCTCAACAATTATTAAGATATGTGTCTAGAGTATAAGTATTAGTGAATGTGAGGTATGTTTTGAATACTCGCCTCTGTAGCTAATTATTTGGAATGGTACTTACACTATGTTATTCCTGTATTTGTTTGTGAGACAAATGAAATATTTAGTTGTTGTATTTCATGAAGTCTATCTATTTTATCTATGCAGCTACTGTGATGTGTTTTGCACCTCTGTGATTTTTTTAAATTAACATTATATGTCATATAGGGCGTATATAATATAAATAAATAAATCCCGCAGTGCTTAAAAAAGTTCTGCAACGAATGGTTGCTGACTGCACAACCAGCCGTACAACATCATATTATTTGATAAATAATGAAGTGGTTAATTGTGTCAGTGATTTTGTAAAAAAGAGGGTTATTTTTAGATTAAAACTTTTATTTAAATGTAGAGATTTTATGTAAGATATGTAACTTTAACTTCATTTAATTTCTATAGGCATTGCTGAAAACTAGCTGCACTCCGGTCTCCGAAATGTATAGCTGAGCAGTGAAAGTATTGTTAATTGCTAATATTATATAATATGTAAAATAAATTATTGACAAATAAATGATAAAAATAAAATCAAAAATCCATCTAAAAATGCATCACTATGATTTCATCGATGACGAAAGCACTGGATTAATTACCTACCTAGAATAATTCAAAATATGCTAGGAATTCCATTAACCGGGTTAATTAATTATAACCGCTCCGCTGCACTGGGGACGTTGAAGACTGATGCAGCAGACTGCGAGGGGCTGTTGTTTTTGGAACAAGAATTAAATTTAGTTAATACCTCTGTGCATCATTTACCGTCTAGTTTAACCCATTTTCTTCAGGGGCCAAGTCTAGATTCCGTAGGTAGAGAAGGTGGGATATTTCATTCAGTCATCTTCACTGCTTACATGCTGTTGAAAGCTCTCTTTAAGTGTGTGGGATTTGTTGAGACTAAGATATTGAATTTCACAAAGACGAATGTTTTAAATGCAATCTTGTTCTTTGTTATAAAATTTGTAAAGAACATTTCACAACGGAATTAAGTTGTAAAGCTGACATCTGCCTGCGAAAGTAGCGGTTAAATTATAGTGATTGAAAATTGCAGCCAATTGCATAATCATTCAATTAATAAAAATTAGATTTTAGTTGTTATTGTGTTCAATATATAGAACTCCATTTAATAAAAATAAATTCATTTAAAGCATATCAAATTTATTAGTGTTATTATTAAGTTCTGCAAGTATTTATGTTTTTATTATTGTGCTGTTTCGACGGTCAAAGTCATTTTCAAACTGTGATTAGACCACATTGCGACGACTTACTTACATAATGGTTTTCATAATGATTTATTAAAATACTAGCTGATGTGTACCAGGCCATGATCGGGATTTTTTTTTTAATAAAGTTATGAAGTTCTGAATTCTTGCTTGTCGTATGGGTGCCATAATTGATTTTACAGCGAAAGTAACGCATTGTGACGACTATTATTATCTCTGAAGAAATAACATTCATTTTAAAAATTCATTTCATTCCAAACATATATTTTTTCAAAACATATTTATTTAATGGCGTTCTTAAGTAGGTATTTGTGTTTTCATTTTTAAAATTTTCTACCCAAACAAACCTTCTTCTTTTGAGTTTGTAATCTGTGGCTAACCAGAGTGGTATACCTATAGGCTAACCTCAATACAGCATGGCGGGTTCAATGTTTTCATACTAATTTCAAAACTTTATAGCAACAGTTTAACATATTGGATTTCATTCAAACTACTCTCTAAACCTTCCCGGAACTAATAAGAAAAAGCTGTGCTATTTGAAACCGGTTGAGTAATTTTCAAGAAAATCGAGACAAACATTAATTTTTATATGCATTTTATATACAAAATAAAAACATTTTGATGTTCGTAAGTAGTCTTATAAGCTGAAGATTATATCAGTAACTGTACGCCAGTTTGAGCAAATTATTATGATTTTGCAAATAAATAACAGCATCTCGACGTAAGAGTTAATCCAGTTGGAGTGGTACATCCGTTAATCCTGTCAGATGCAAATGAAAGCTCGTGTGAGAGTAAATATTGATATTTGCTCAGGCTGAAGCCTGACTAAATACGGCGGAACTAAACTAAGCAGGATAATCATTCAAAATCAATATTATTCAATGAGGCACAATCAGGGACGTTTGTATAGAATCAAGGGGTGTTATGACTTATGATTAGAATTTTCAAAGGGTTGAACTGTGATCACGCGAGCTTAATATTCTCCTTTATCCGTCTTCTAAATTGCTTCTGTACACAATAGAAGATAATTCATTCAAAGGATTGACAGAATTATTCGGGGCGGATCGATATACGATAAGATTTTATTCCAAGCACAAAGTATAAATTTTTTAGTTTTAACAAAAAGTTGTCCAAAGAAGCGACGCTAGAGGTTCATAATGGGGTGCTGATACTAACCCTGATGTATGGCAGTGAGGCATGGAACTGGCAGAGGATTGATGAAAGTAGATTGAATGTTTTAGAAACGAGATCTCTGAGGCGAATGTGTTAAAATCGTGTATGATCGTGTGAAAAATGTTGAGATTCGTACAGAATACAAGGCTGATGTAAGCGTAGTGAGTAAGATTAAGAAAGGGACACTTAGATGGTTTGGGCATGTAGATCGAATGAACGAAGAAAGAAGTGTAACGAAAGCAAGAAGTGTATGCCAAGATCGGGTTGTTTGGCGGTCCGTCCTCTCTGCCTACCTCTGCGGAGAAACGGCGCGATGGTCAGTTACAAATAATTAAATCATACAGATATAGACGATTTATATACTACCAAAGCATTTTATTGCTGGTTAGCAAAAAAGTTTGTTTATATTTCATTAGATTACACTGATGAAGCGGGTAACATTGGTGCTTTTGTCACTCGAAAGCAAGCTTTTATTTGTGGATATTACGATTTTCACGATTAAAATACTACGGCTGGTTGTTTCAAGGACTGTTAACGTTCGTTCTGCGCTTTCCCTTCCTTCAGCAAAAAAAAAATCGTAGATTTCATCACCTATTTATTCTAAGGGCCGTCTGTTTCAACAGATAGCTAAATCGTGAGCTAAATTTAAACTTTAACAGTAACTCACGTGTTAAATAGTACCACGCGCTGTTTCAAGTATACTTTTGCTAAAGCAATAGTTATTAGTGTGGCCAGTCTAGAAAGCAGAATATTCCTCCAAAATGTGTGAAAAAAACGCCACCTCATTTTTTGGTGCGGTCACACCGACGGTTAAATTTGATCTCTGGTGAAATACAAACAACTGTCAAAATATACGGCAGGTTTTATTTTGCATTGTACTCTTATCTTGAAAATATTCTCATCTGGCTGAATACATCAATGGCGCTGGCAGCTTTGTTCCTACAAAAATATTGGTGTGAACATTTGAAAGTAAATGACTACATATATACCATATTACAGGGGAAAATTTGAGGCATTACAAATGTCGAGATCTTTTGGCACACGATATATATATATATATATCGCTAAAAGTTTAGAATCGTCGTAAATAAGCATAATATATTATTTTCTTGAAGGCTTTTTGGGATATTATGCCGTATTGCGCTGCCTCCTCCTGTACCCAAAAAAATGCTTTTGGCCGTGAAAACTTGAAAACATATCTAATATGTCATTATTTAGGCGTGGTAGAAATGTTTTCGCTTTTCTCTGAATACGTATTATTGGATGAGGAATTCATCGTCACTATCATCATATTTTATAATATTATTCACGAAATAAATCTTAAGAAACATTAAAGCGAGCGAGTAACTATCGGTTTTCGGAAAGTAAGAGCTAAAATTTGAAGTGACGTAAAACAGGCAGTTAAATTGATTGAAAAAAAATTTATTTAGCAAACCTTTTTACTCTTACTTTTACTATGGCATATGTTGAAACAGACCTAAGGAATTACTTCGAAAGGTTTGTTAACGTAATTACGCCCAAATATATTTCGTAGCAAGAAAACTGCTTCATATTGTAAACCGATGTTTAAGTATCCAGCAGCTTTCTTAGTCATCAGTGCGATCATCAGACAGGAAAATAGAAAGTGACGACTAAATTGATTTCAGTCTACAGGAATTTAAAGTGCAGTTTATTAGCAGGCAGCCTATAACGCCCGCTGGACATAAGAATTGGCTCCACACAATAAACCGTCAGTTACTATTGTGTAGCGGGTTGCATTATTTGACTGCATCTAATTGTAACGCGCATTATATGCAGGAAGCAAAATGCATAAATGTCAATTTTATGTCGCGGACAGTTTATTTGTCAGCTTTAATTACTAGAAGTCAGAGGAAGATAGCTTCAAGTGGCCAACGACACTATCATGTCAAGGAATGCTGCACGTGCAAAATATTCTATATGATAATTGTGCGTGAGACTGACACGTGTGAACAGCTTACGGAAGTGATAGACTGTATATAATTAAGTGTTTTATTGGGCCACCCATGTTCATTCCATTCATTGGAAACGTTTATAGCTTGTTTTCAGATTTTCAAGGTCAAAAGTATTTTCTTAATTAAGAAGATACTGATAAATGAATATTCATTATTTTTTGAGAGTTTATGCCGTGTTGCACTTCTTCCTCCTTTAGCCAATGTTTTGGACAGCGTTACAATGTCCATCATCAGGGCAGCCCCGCAAAAAGTAATCAAGAAAAAAATGTTGCATATTTTATCCTACACACCATGCAATGTCAGTAATCTGAAAGCTAAACTGAAACTGAAAGAAAACTGATGGAAAATTAAAGGAAACGAATATAACTCTAATGAGTCGTGGTCAATTTCCTTTGAAATGTGATTTGTTCGGTTAGTATGTAAACGTCTTGTTTCTAATCTTTAAAACTATTTTTTTAAATAGAGCCTATACTCCTGTCAAGAAAATGTCCTCACGGAAGAAGAGAAATTGGTGAAATATGTGTTTCTTTTATGTGCATATAATAACTGAACATAGTCATTTCAATATTACGAAAACACAGTAGCTTCAAGAAATCCTTTAGTTTGAATTTTAAATAGCTCTTCCGTGATTTTTCATGCGCTGTTCATATAATCACTTATTTAATTATATCTCTTTGAGACAACTTCTGCATAAAACTTTTCTCCTTGCTTGCTTCATTATTTTCGTTACACCAGAAAAAGATCAATTAAGGGAGACACCATAGAAGGCCACACGTTACGGCCGTTTTGGAGAGCGTAAAAAAACCCCGTTGCAGGATTAATTTATTTACGATGCTTCTTTATGCAATCACCTATAAGGCGCAAGTCACGGTTCTCGAATAATCCATTTGGCTTTCATTTTACATCAACGGAACGTCGCGTTGGGCGTAAATAAACTCGGGCGGGAATGGCGAAACGGCCGTGACGACGTGGCCACAAAACCCGCCAAAATGAATGTCAAAGATGTTCCGGAATTCGCATTATCCGGGAGTTCTCGCGGCCGACTTCAGACGGAACTGGAATCTCTGACTCCGAAGGCGGGTGACGTCGACTGCGGGCGGTCTTGCTCCCAGTGTGGCCAATTTATGCCCTGTGGACCGTGGACACACTCAACCCTAAAAATGCCTAGAGTATTATTGACTTTTCTACTGATTTCGGATGGTTTTCTGATCGAAAATTATGTTGAAACCGACAAAATGTTCCTTCTGATAGAGAAAATGGTTATTATTTTTTTAAGTTAAACACGAGTGACGTTAGCTACGGGCGGTCTTGCTTCCATTTTGGCCAATTTATGTCTTATAGATACATTTAACCCTGAATTGGTTGGAATATATATTGATTAAACTAGGTATAATGTTAACATATTTTTTTGAGGGGCAATACCCAGGAAATTAACATTAAAACATTAAAAAAAACATTGGCGTAGTAGAGAAAATCATATGTATAAAGCAATATATACATATCATTCATTGAAGATAATATTAACAATTAATCTTAAATAAAATATGAAACAGAAAATAAAAACAACCGCATCTGGGAATCAAACCCAGGACCTCCTTTCTCACCGGGACAACGCTCTAACAACCGATCTAATGAGATCTAATTATTTTCTATAATTTTTATCGCTATCTTACTTCGATTAAAATAATTGTAAATTTTATACTCAATAAAATTCCCATATTTTTGGCTACTACTTGGACAGTATATACATGTTTGTTAAAGGATAAAACATCCCAAACGACGAGCTTTAGTATCTAGAAAAATAAACAACTTTTTCATTGTGGAATTTTATATGTAACACTACTTTTGTTGCTTTGAAAAACTGGTTTCTGAATATTTGAAAGAATTTCACGACTTTATTTGTCAAATATTTAATTTATTTTTCCACCTCTCGGGTTAAATGTCTTCGAATTTTTACTCAAATTGGCAATACATGAAATACCCCTCGATTAGTTGACAATTCCGCCGCTCATTTGGTCGCTAATGTATGCAGCACACCGAGCACAGCAAATGAGTATGAGGCAGAGTTTTAATTCAAATTATTAGCCATTATATTGGATTATGTAGATATTTATCGTTTTTGAGATGGCGTTGATTCAGAAAAAAACTATCGTCACGTTAATTTGGTCGTAAACTAATGGAAATATGCGATCATCGTTACATTTAAGACATTATTTCAATTTCGTGTTGGGAAACTTGCAAGAAATTAATTTTTTATCTAAAGTTGAAAATTCTCCAAATATTCACCAGTTATATCGAGGAATAAAACTCTTAAAAGTTATTTTTATCTATTATTCGTATAATATTTAAAGTATGATCAAAACCGAATGAAGAAGTAAAGTCAAAGAAGAATGAAAGAAAACCTAATAAGTAAAAAAAACACAGAATAAATTAATGCTGTACAAGATCTCCTACGGTTGTTGGAATTTTGCAGAGGTTCTTCCGTCTTTAATTTCTAGGTTAAAGCAAGTGATTTCAGACCGCAATGCCATTTCTATTATGAGTTATGGAGCTTCGAATATCATCTTTAATTTCACCGAAACCGTACAAGAGTCTGGGCTGCTCCCAACCGTCTAGTCTGGAGCCAGTGAGACTATGGCATCCTAAAGTTATTGCCATGGAGAAGAGGAATGAGGGGAAGTACCTGGCTATTCAAATCTGGTCACCAAACATGGCTAAAGCCATTTCAAGAAACGTTTCTATTCTGAATGGTGGTCTTTCACCAGGGAGATACTGAAACTATATATCAATCTGGAACGTGCCACAAATATACTACATATTAGTTTTAATTAATAAATTGTAAAATTACACAAATTAATCGAATGAAATTTGAACCCGCGGCAATTTTAACCGAGGATCGTAACCACTCAACCACGGAGGCCGCCACATTTTCTGTGCCATTTTTTTTATAAGAGTGTTTAATATTATAACATTATCATTATTTTTTTATTGAAACCTTATGGGTAAACAAGGGAGTAAAGCTAGTTAACTAAAAAATTAAATATAGCAGAATCCTGTAAAACTATATATAATGCCATCATTGTTCCTGATATTAATTATTGTAGCAGTATTTTATTCTTATCGAAAGAGGAGGATTTTAGAAAATTAACAGTTTAGCAAAAAAAAGCCATGCGAATAATTTTAAGACGAAATAAATATTCCAAAAAAAATGCTAAGGGATCTAAACATATTATCTTTTAAGAAAACTGTATACTTAAATTTAATAGTTTTTCCTATTAAAATGTTTAATGGCCAACAAAATTCCGAATTCTTGAGAAAAAATAATAAACATCAACACGGATGTAACAACTACAAGAAGAATAAATGAAATAAGGCTTCTATTTAGAAAGAAAACAAAATTGGAAAAACTTATTAATATACTCGTATAGAGCCATGAAGATCTTCCAAGAAATACCGGCTAATATAAATGAAGAGGAAAATGTTTTGAAATTTACGAAGGAAGTGAGGAAATAAGTAAAGTGCAATTTTTTGATGTGGTAATTTTTAAAGTTTGATTTATAATTCATAACAGTATGTAGATATTATCTTCATTTTAGAATACATGTGTTCTATTTGAAGTTAAATAAAAAAAAAATCGAGAGTTATTGTGTAGTCGAGCTTTCGAAATTCCATAGTACGAGTACCTTCGTATAGTATTGTTCAATGCAGCATAGCTGGTTCCATGAATGAACATGTAAATGAAACCATGCATCTTCAGTTCCCATCATTCATGAATAAGCAATGGTGATAAACATGGAAACCTGTGGAAATACCATAATCAAATTACATAAATTTCAATTCAACAGGCAACTACGCTTGACCTCTCAGTGGGGGTGAGCAGTGTGGTTCACAGGGAGGTGATGAATGGCGGAGTAATACATGGAAATAATCTTTTAATGGATAAATCTTACACAAATAACTGATCATATTTCAACTGAGAACAAATTGGTTGACTCTGAACACAGAATTAATGTTTTATGTTGTTTTCAAAGATTTCTACATTTTTCGGAGCAATTCTTTCAAATGCCGAATGCTGAGATTCAAGAGGTATAATTTTGAGAAAATTATTTGTGTTCAACAAAGGGGAATTATATCTCTTGAAACATCAGAAAAAGAGACATAAAAAAATGTTTATATAATTTTACACTTTGTACATTATTGAGTTCTCAATATTGACACTTTGAAAATGTTTTATTTTCTCAGGTGCAATCATCCATCATTTACCCTATAATAGGATGGGTAGGTAGGTGCACTTGATGCATTTATTAAGTCTTAACAAATTACGCAAAAACGTATTATAAAAGTTGTACTTAATAAAACATTTTCTACTGACATGTTGTACAAATAATCTAAATGATTGAATATCCATACACTGTGTATTTTACAAACTCTGAAACATGTTCTTCAATAAATCTAAAATCACTTTGTGGTGTCATTTTCAATCAAATGAATAAGAAATGTTTTATTTAAAACAAAATTTAATTTACTATTTTTAATTAATTACTTATCTACTTCTATCACTTATTGTTATTTTTTGTTCGTGTTTGTTATTTGTCTGCTTTTACGTTATTATTTTTCTATGTTTAATTTGTTTATTCTTGTCATTATTTCTCAGTATACTGTGTATCCTGATGAGGGAGCTTCGCTTCCGAAACATGTAGATATTAGTACATTAAATTGTGGTTTATATAAAACATTTCTTATTCATTTTTCTGAAATATGTTTGTAAAAACAAACAAAAATTCGAAATGAACGAAAATCGAATGAGTTAATACTCGTAGACTAATAGCGTGTTTTATTCTTCTCAAATTAATACTAAATTAGTTGAAACACACAGAATTGGTCCTCACATATTTAACCTTTTACGAAAAGAAATTCAAATTACAAATATCTATCACCCAAGTAAAAGAAGTAAAATTATGGCTGAATGATCATGTTGAGAAGTTACATCTATAAAATCGTGTTATTTCTATATGCTTACTTAAAATATAACTTAAAAATTTACAAAATTTATACTAAAATTTCTCCGTAAGTATACTTTCTCTCTGTTACATTACTTGAATAATTTATATTCCGGTACTCGTATTACTTAAATTACTCGTATTCCCCACACACAGGCAGCGCCTGTATGTGTTTATATTTCTTTCAAATAAAATTTTTAAAATCATGTAAAATATATTTATTTGTTCCATTTTTTGTTATAAACTGAGGAAAAAATAAAGAAATCTAAAAAAATAGACATATATGTAAGTATTTACTTCAATAATTTGCTAGCAGTGGCATAAATGACTAATTACTTCTTGAAATTTGCTAAAACTATGTTTTCCAACACTCTAAAAGCACTCTTTGGGTACTCTCTAGGCCTACTAACATTGCAAATTTCGTTTACACTGGTTTTCTTCAAACATTTTTGCATTAAGTTGATATATTCATTTAAGATTTATGAATAAATGCTTAAGTGAAACATTAAAAGTGTGTATTTTATCGACAAGATCAAATACAATTGATGATACGTCACACGTAAGTGCTTTCTTCATTTACGAGCGGAATTGAAGCGGAAGTTGCGCTCTCAAGCGATCTGTTATATCCGACAACGCATGATCTACGTTTTTAATAACTCAAAAAGTAATAATGCTTTCACTTCACTAATCTTTCGAGATTAAAATATATGGTTCACTTGTAAATCTTTAAATTTAACAGTTATCTACAAGGTTACGTCTTAAAACCAATCTGTTATTCGGCGTGAGGTGTGGAATAAACCATTTAGGAGATGTACTGCTCCAGTTTACTGCCAGAACGAGTTTCTTATTAAAAAAAAACCATTACGCGGACTGGAAATTTGAATGAAATGAATCGTTAAACTTAACTAGCTAACTACTGAAGTTCAAACTTCTAACGCGTATTACACCTTGTCATAAATTCAATTTAATGTTACTGGTTTTTGATTGTTACTAGTTGACAAGTTAACAGTGGGATCAACAAATTGTTTGGCGACCATCAGACGATCAAAACTTATCAAGTGATCTATTCACTGCGGTGGTACGGTGGCTGTGGGAGCTAAGTATGTTAGTTCACTTCGTTGGCAATATGAATGATTAATATACTTGCTAAAGATATCCATCTTGTTCTACATGCCGGGGAGACGCGTTCTCATAATTGTCAATGTTAATAGCTTTGTAGATTTTTGAAAAATAATAAATCTATGCAAGAAAGGTTAAAATTTATGTTTTTTATCCATTAATAAGCATCAATATGGTATGATTTACTGAAAGAAAAAAAAAACGGAAATGAGATAAAATGAATAAAACAAACATTTCGTTTTGAACCACTAATTTATCACCAACCGGTTTCGCTTATCCCGAGCTTCGTCAGAGAACAATTTATGCAAAACTAAACAAAAATACATAGAGTGAGCGTATATATATATATATATGTGGGACACAATACAAAATATAATAAGAGGGGGACATAACATAAAATGAAACAATAGAACAGTGAGACAGAGATATGCGTACATATAATAGAATGAGACAACGTATATAAAATAAGTGACAGAATATCAAAGGAGGGAGGAATTACGGAGAGATGGAAAATTTTAAGTTAACGGGAAATATATCTAATATGGGACTGTATGAAATGTTACGAATATCACAATCCTATTTTGTATTATGTCTCACCAGTATATATGATCACTACATGTATTTTGTTAATTTTTTGATTTTAACCTGACGAAGCTTGGGATAAGCAAAGCCGGTCGGTGATAAATGAAAAATACAGTTTTATTTAATAATCAGTCAAACCACAACGTGATTGCTTTCTACAAAACAGCTATTTTTTGAAAATTTAAAATTTGAGTGACTAAATAAAAGAATTTTAAATTGATGTTACATTATGCACAATACCCCCAATAAAGTAATAACCACTTGGAAACTACTATAATTTTGAATGTGAAACTTGGTTTTAAAAGAGTTACCACAATTTGGTTGATATCTATTTGTTTTATTTTTTTTTATTTTTTTAAGTTGAATGACAATAGGTCGCACTTGTTGTCTTAGTCATGTCGCCAGGTTCCACATAGTCATGTCGCATTACTGTAATTGTGGATCAGAGGATACTCTGGACCATAATTTCATGAATTGGTAAAACTTAAAATAGAAATCCCTACCAGTATTCCCTGCCTTCTAATTCTCAACACCCCTTAAATTTACTTATATTCTCAACACCCCTTATTAACAAAATATATTTATAAAAATGGTATTAAAATTTAAGGCATTGGGGATTAAAAACAGATAAGTTTATAAATTTGACAAATTAATTTAAAAAAATTACTTTGTATTCACCACTTTTAGAATGCATTCTATATATTCCTGATGAAGAAATAATCGCTTTCGAAAAATGTTGATATCTGTGTATATTAATAAAGTGGTGAATAGAGAGTAATTTTTTAATTAATTTATTGATAATGACGCCATAAAGTGAATACCAATCTTTTTAAGAAATTATAAATTTAAGCTGTAAATTATTTGATACAGTTGTATTTCCCTTAATATTATATCCTGTTTAAAAGTATCTAACTTTAAAAACAATTTGTACTATTAAAATCTAACTGATTAAACATGACCAAGATCGCCCTTGATGGGTGAAAGTCATAATATTAAAAAAAATTAAAAAATCATAACTTCGTATTTTTTAAACGACATAATCAAATCTAGATTTTATTAAGATCGATAATAAAACTTTTTATAAACTTCAGTATAATCCACTTCTTCCACAATGAATTAAAGTATCGTTATCCAATATAAAATCCGAGAGAAAAACATAAGTTCAAGGAGATGTGCAAACTAATTATTAAGCTGGCAAAGAGCTTTTTCTTATTTCGCAAAGTGCTCTATCTTAAAAATGTCTGAATAAATAACCCCGTTACTAAAACGCACTAATATAATTAACTATATAATTAACTGAGTATGTTAATATTTGCTAAGTACACGCAACGCTGATACGTAAATTGGATTCTCCCGTGATAGCGTCAAATTAAAAGTCTGGTCGGCTCGTCAGTTTTGATTGATGAAGTGGAATCAAAGCCTCGGTGAATTTTGAGCAGATTCTTAACGTCTTGTTCTATCAGTGTTGATACAGCATATAAAATACTGGTCTCATTGTTCGTTCTACCGACAACTCTTTCTTTTGATATTACTTATTATAACTTAATTGAATATCTTTTGAAGAGAACATGTTTAATCTCTCCGGTTACCTGTTTCTTTATGATCTTGTTCAGATCTGATGTAATGAATATGTTCGAAGCGATGAAACTATAAAATATTTTTGAACCATCATTATGCAATCTGATGCAAACATTAAAAAACTAACCCGATTAAGAATATCTTTGCCTTGGTTAATTTATCATACATTTTATTCAATGACGATGGATGATTTTATGGACATTCATAAAATACATTGGGATAAATAAGAAAAGATGTAAGATTTGTCAAAACCTTTGCTCCTTATTGGAATTCTAAAATATTACCTGTATATGCTTACCTTTTGAACGATTTTTTAAAATAGTTTTTCAAATTTAATAAAAATGAAATGTAATGATGTTATTATTGAGTTCTCCGGGTATTTCAGTTTTTTATTTATTTATTATTGTAACAGCTATTTCGGCGTTCAAAACTATGTTAAACTGTGGTTAGGCCACATTGCGATGACGTACTTATGTGATTTTATTTACCCCACCCAATTTTAATTTTTATGCTGTTTAAAATGATTTATTAATATTTTCGGTAAACACCGATTTACTCGGAAAATAATTGTGATAATTAAAATTCTAGGAGGTACTTTCAGTTGAAATCTGTTTGACCTGCTTTTAATTAAGACAGGTTTTTCTAAATTGTTTTATAATGACGTGAACGCTATTAAGGCAATGAATTTAGATGTAAAAGCAAAATAAAAAAATAAAATTAAATAATAAAAAGTAAGCCCATGAATTATTTTAAAGAATTATATTGTTTGGATTTCGTGAAAATACTAAGAAGTAGTGTATAAATATATTTCTTCTTTTATTTATTAAGGTTATAGTAGGATCATTATTTCATTTGTTTATAAAAACATTATTAAATTTATTTTATTATAAATTTAAAAAAAAAAGTTATTAAATTGAGTTCCATGAATTAAACACAATAACAATTAATTAATTTATTTTTGCACACCAACTTCAATCCAGTAGTGGCGATGCTGTCGCTTGGACAATTTGGGCAACCGTTGAGAGGTTCGGTCTCTATCAAGGCCCATGCAAATCGTTATTTTGGCATGCTTGTAACTCGTTCCGGAGTGTACGAAATTTATGATAATTATCCTGTCAGAGATTAGGTTAACTATGTACCATTCAGTATAGAAAAGTTTCATGAAATGTTCATTGAGTAGATCTGATTAGTCGGGTACTTCCGAACCCCCCCCCTTATTTTTCCCCTCATCACTTATTCAGCTTTTTCAAAAATGGGGAAGACACAATCCCACAATTCACAATAAAATTCAGTTTACAAGTTCGGGTGTTTGTCACAACTCTCCCCTCCACTGTTCATTATAAAATTACAAATCATATCAATAGGCGATTTAATTAAGTCAATCACTCAAACCACAACAGATGTTAACCTTTCCCTTCGTAATTGGCCGTGAAGACCCGAGAGCAACTCTGCCAGGTTCTGAGGACCGAGCAGGCTAGTTTGTCACTCAGATTTCACAAGTGGTCAGTCGGACCCGGGGCCAATTTCACCAGGCGGCTTGATCATGATTGATCGGCCCGGGAGTTGATTGATTCACCTGGCATGGGATGGAACCCGGGACGCAAATATTGCAAGACTGCGACACGCCCAGCAGAAATCAGAAACCCGAACGTCAGAGGGAAGGGTTAATGACTCGGGGGTGTAACGTGGGACGAATTCATCGCGAGATAGTGCGTTGGTTGTTTGCTAGACTTATTAATAATTTAATGTATTTGCGGATGGCCTATTAAGATAATAGGGATTATGTTAAGAAGCTTGTTTAAAAAAAGGCCGCAATAGGATCAGTAGATATTAAATAGCTATCAGTATTCAATTTATTATATTACATGAAAAAAATTATTATAAGAATGTCACATTTATCGAGAAAGCACCCCGAGGATGAATTCTCTAAAAAACGAAATTATTTAAACATTTATTCAATATACATAATTACTTTAAAAAAAATTATTTCAATTAATAACTATTATTATGCATTTTTAAAAACGGTTTATTAAAAAAACGTTCTGCTACGATATTATTATTATGCGTGACAGCTGTTTCGCCTTCCGAAAGCATTATCAAACTGTGGAGAAGCCACTAACGAACTATTTATATTATTTCTATATAGGTGCTTATAATGAAACCCATAAAATGTTTTCATTTTTTAAGGCAGAACTTTTTTTATAAATAAACCGTTCCTAGAAAATTTGAAAAACTTTAAATAAAAACAGGGTTCTTCAAATTAATTTTGAGCGCAATATATCATTGCCATTGATTAATTTACTAACGGAAAATTTATGTTACGTTATTCAACATTATTGTTGTAAAAACCTGGATCTAAACCATAACTATTCATTAAATTAATAGCAACTAGGGTAAACAATATACCTGCTAAAACTAAAGGGAAGTATAGACAAAATATGATATTTATTTATAGTGGGTATATTATTTATCATGAACAAGGGGAGTTTTGCTTCTGAAACATGTAGATATTTACATATTAAATACAGTGGCTTTAAACAAAGTAATTGCCATTAATTTAATAAATGTGACTCCACGAAGTTATTTTAAATCATTCGAAGACATAACTATTCAGTTTGAATATCAATTCAACCTGGTTTCACTTGTAGACCTAATATCCCAACCAGTTTCATTTCAGTTTCGTTTTATCGTCTCGAAATATTTCGGTATGAAAACAATTAATAACGTGGCTTAAATACTTTTTGGCTCGTGTAGTTAAGCTCATTCAACATTTAAAATAGCAACATGCACGTGCTACGACATCAATCTAAGTAGGAGTAGTACCATGCTACGCCGTCCTTTACACCAGTGATAAAAATAAATTATTATTATTCACTTAAGACAAATAAAATTAATCTTCCAAGAATATATTTGTAGCGCCCAAAAGATGTATTCACAAAAACAAAACATTTCTTTTTTTTTAATGATAGAAGATGAAATAAACAAATCTCAAATGAAATATGAACCAGAAAAGACACAGAAAATAAAAAGTTAACGGTCGCATCTGAGATACGAACCCAGGACTATTTTACTTTGCGGTCTTTCCAATTGACCTACTGCCACCTTATTACTTTACGTAGTTTTATCAATATCTTCAAGTAATTCCCTTTTTCTGCTGGTGTCTTTTTATATGACTGCAAAATTCTACCTATCCGATTTTTTTTATTTATATGAGACATATATTGACTCTTCTACTGGTCTAGGGTTAACATTCAGTTTGTTATTGGAATAACTTATTGAATCATTGAAGAAGATAATATTAATATATCCCAATTGAACCAAAAAAACCGAAAAAAACAACAGAAATTAAAAAGATTTCAGTCGCATCTGGGACTCGAACCCAGGACCTCTACCTATCCGGGGTAACCACTTAACCAACTTAGCTAATGAGACCAGTTCAATTTACGCCATTTACACTGATATCATACTTCATGTTCAAGATTTGTTAATATTATCCTCCATTTTTATAAATCCGATATTATTGGCTGCTATCCTTATGATGATTGCAAAGTTTCATCCAGAACTCAATTGCAATCGGAATAGAGTCTCGGATATACCTACCCGATTTTTATTTATATGAGACATCTATTGACTTATTTTACAAGTCTGGAAAGAAATATTCAATTTATTTTTTTATAATTTATTGAAGTTTGTAAACCTCATTGTAATGTTTTAATCATTGAAGAAGATAATATTAACTTTTTTTTTAATTTCTGTTGTTTTTTCGGTTTCGTGGTTCATTTGGGATGTGTTAATATTATCTTCTTCAATGATTAAAATATTACAATGTGGTTTACAAACTTCAATAAGTTATAAAAAAATAAATTGAATAACTTATTGAAGCTTATATACCTCCCAAACTGAACGTCTTAAGAGAAACGGCTGCCCGGCCTGTTTCATTCAAAACTTAATTTTGGATTTGAGGTCAAAATACTCACCTAAACCGAATGATATTTTTTTTCATCAAAGGTTATAGCAAATATCTATTACGGATTAGAAGTATTTTGAAAACTTTTTTTGAACTTGCAAAATTAAATGCGATTAAAAAAAATCAATTTTAGGCGATTTCAGAGGCAAATTTAGCAATTATTTGGGGGCTAATGGTGATTTAAAAAAAATGGCCCGTTTACTATGAAAATATAATGAAATATAAAATTTAAAAAAAACGTGTTAGACTAAGCATTATTATGGACTTAACATTAAATTTAAAACTATCTATTTACGTTGGAACACAAATTTGCCATAAATAATTTGGGATATCGACCCAAAAAAAAGTTTATTTTTTTATTTATTTTTTTATTTGTATATTTTATCGAATCACATTAACATAGCAAATATGACAGTATTAAAAAAAAAACTATAATCCCGCAAATAATATTCGAAATTGGCTCTAAAATCATGAAAAATTGATTTCTTTAATGGCCTCTCTTTCATAATTTAAAACAAAAATAATTGAAATACTTCTAACCCGTACTAGATATTTACTATACCTTTAATTTTTAAAAAGACCAATCAATTTGGGTGGGTATTTTGGCCTTAAATCGAAAATTAAGTTTTCTATGAAACAGTGAGAAAATCCGTTCCCCTTAAACCTTTTTAAGCGTTAATGTTGGCCGAACCCAAAATATCAACAACCGTTCTTAGAAATTGTTTTATGTAGTATATTGACAATTTATTGGATATTTTATTGCTCCATAGCCCGTGATTCTGACGTAGAATGCTGATAACTGTTGTCCACTCCAGTGTTTCTGTCTTACTTAAATGAAGCTGTTAAAAGTTATATAATTAAGTTTCATGTTTTCAACTTTGAGAATCGTTAATCATTTTTTTCCTCTCAATTTGTATTAAAGATACTGAAAGCGGCACATCGTTACTAACTTGCGGAATGTCTGAAATATCAACAAGCGAATTGAGAATGATTGATGCTAAATTTATAATGCACCGATCGCGAAATACGAACCATGCACCACTTAATACGATATCATGCAGTTATTCAAACAAGAAAATCATTTGCATAAGCTAATATACTGAGCATCTCAAGCTCATTCGTGTTGGTAAAAAAGTCTTCATAAAAAATTTACGAAACATGGTAGCTTGTTTCTTATTCTTCTTCCGGTGTCCTCTACTATCTGTGGTTTTTTAAATGTGAATACTGCACAAGAGTCCCAACTGCCCAGAGATAGTAAAACTTTGGCACGCGTCTCTAATAATTGTGGTATGTTGTGAGATGTTCTCACTAAACACGACTAAAATCATTTCAAGAAAATTTTCCTTCTAAATGGTTGTTTTTCACCAGGGCGTTCCAACCCTGCAGGCTGTAACCCGGAAAAACTCTGCGAAACTACACTCGTAAGAGTCGCGTCGATTACAAAGCCACGTTTTTTTCTATAAAGTTTCAGAATCAGTTTAAACGCCACGTTAATTGCTTGGTTAGTTTTTTTTTTAAATTACCACTTTATAGTATCAATTACGAATAATTAACAAAATAATTACATTATAATGGAATGATAATTACCTGAAAGTTCAATAAAAATGTAATTATTGAAGAATATTGTTTGTAATTTGATATCTGATTATAATTGATATTGTAATGAATATATTATTATAAATATTTTCATTATTATTGTTTGGTTTGTACGACAATCGCAACACCCAGACCGATATTCTTACGTACCTAATAATAATATGTGAATATATTATGTTTTAAGAAACGATTTTTACAAAAAAAATCTCGATTTAGTCGGAAATCGTATTATCATAACAAATGTAATATCATTCTTTTAAACACAAATAAAATAAAAAATTATTACTTCTGTGGCACGATCCGATGAGCTAACAGGATATTAACAGGATATTTGAGTTTTTAATTTTATAAAAGCGAACTAATTTGTACTGAAAGAAGTGGTTGTTTTTAAAAGTCGTTTCTTTAAGTGCGAGGAATATTATAAATAATGGTTAGTTATATACAATTTGAATTATAAATTCTCAGCGAATAATTATTTATTAAAGAATAATAAACTTGAAAATATTTATTGACGGTCACCGCCCAAAACATATCCATAAAGGGTTTTTTAGTGCATAAAACAGGCAATATTCCCAAAACTTATATACATGAATACTTGAAAATTATAATAATTACATTAAACAACAATAATTAACTCAAGTGAAAGTTATACTTAAGTTAATGACAAATAGGTAAAAGGTAGAAAACTCAAATATATAAACAATCAATTATTGTCACCTGTGCTAATGGTACACTTTTTGGTACTACTGCCTTACTAATAAAAGGCATCATCACATTCAGCTTAATATTAGAGATAGAACTTTGGTTTTAAAGTGTTTTATCGATTTGTCATCTTGTAACTCTTACTACTTCTGGGCAACGGAATTTTAGGTTCTTTGCGATAAAAATTTTCAACATTCTTCCAGATAGCATCTAAAAATCTGATTCACAAAAAAAATTCAAACACAATGTCAAAAAATGGATTAAAAGTAATGATATGGCATTTACCAGTGCACTTCCCTAAATTCGAGGTTATTGATTTAACCATTTACGGAGCATATCTTAATATTAAATTAAATAATATGCAAAATTACTGCCTCAACACAGGCTAGCCTAGCGAGGCGGGTTATGTAAAACTTCAACTTATAACTATGCATTTCTGTTCTTTACATATTATCTACTGTGATTATGTTATTTTCCATTTTCCCTTTTTATATATCTAATTTATAAACCACTGTACACTTACATTATTATATTTTGTATGTATTTTAGTTATAGCTAAACTTAATTACAATAAAGATATTATTATTATTATCAAAAATGTCTATTACATTGTTAGAACAGTGAGTGTTGTAATTTCTTAATGTCTGCGGTAAAGGAGAGAAATATCTAGATAGGCTTTCATATAAAAAAATCCACCAAATAGGAGTTCATCGGATTACATGTAAATCCTACTAAATAATTCAACGTGCGAATTATAATTAAAAATTCAGTAAAAAAAAATGTTTAGCAGAAAAACGGTTGAATATAGGTACGGACGCATGCCGCCTAAAAGGTTTTCACAAAGATATGTATGGAAAAAATTATACCTTATAATTAAAATTAAATTTTACCTGTTTATATCTATGGAAGAATACAACGCGTGAATAATAAAAACTTGCTTAATAAATATTTTAAAATACTTAAAAATACGCACTGACGCACGTATACCAAAATCACCAGTGAAGGGTTCACGGAATTATAAATCGGAAATTAATTATATCACGAGAAAATAAAATTAAGTATACGCGTGAATTATAAATATGAAATTAATTCATATTTACTGATTAAATTATATAACGCACGCCGGTCAAATATATCCATAAAGGGTTCATTCACAGAACTGTCAATCGAACTAAAACTCCATTTGAGCAATTAAAGTATAGATTTACTGCCTCCGAAACTATGAATAATTCCGCGTTAGCAAGGTGCCGACGTATTAGTGCTAGTTGAATCGTCTTCGATGGTACGTTAGCACTGTAATTGCCATATTTATGATCAAAGATACAACATAACACTTCGGTTATAACCGGCGCTCGGCGGGCTGTTAAATATTCATAAAGTGGTGAAAATATTAGAAATTCACAAACAACCGCTGAAAATATTATAAATTCATAACTATTAGTGGAATTGCCTCACAGTGTCTTTTGGACTAACACACCTGAATTCGGAGATCTGATAGGAGCAATGACACGAAAATTGATGTCAAGATGATGCAAGGAAAAGCAGTGAGATGTGCCATTTATCCAATCAATATTTGTTTAATCGAGTTTATTTATTTTTTGTGTGAATTATGCAGCATCTCAAAATGGTAAAATTATTTTATTGGAGGAAGAAATTGGAGAGAAATTTTGTATTATATTGCACGACATAATATTTCCGATACTTCGAGACAGTGGAATTACTCAACCCCAATAGGAGAAAGTTCTGAACTTAATGAGAGAGAAGTAAAAAGACGGGTAGTATGGATTAGAGTGTGATTAGATCCAACTAAAGCTGTTACCGCCACGTCATATAGCGCCTCAAATAACTTTAAAATAGATAAATTAACCGTACGTTTTCGACGGTTGTTACTGTTCATCCATTAAGGCACCTGACTGTAACTGCTGGTTCAAAAAATTACAAACTTTATGGCTTTTGATTTAATACAAAAAAAAATTAAAATATTATTAGGGTCAAATTTGATAGCAACTGGAAATATGGGATTCGATGGAATCACGGTTGTAAAACAATCTTAAGTTAAGTTACAGGTTTTGTGGAATAATTTTTCGCTTATTTTCGATAATTGTATGAAATGTCACACTCTTAAGTAAACACATCAATATCAAATTTTGGATTAGTTTAACAAGGCCGTATAATTATTATTAAAGTTGGTAATTCAATTGTAGAAAGAGAACAACGTAAACATGTCGAATTAAAACGAACCTTCTGCAAGCAAGCACGTAAAAAACAATTCATTTTTTAACCAGTGCTTCATTGAATAGCTAAAAAATATTTTACAAGATTACCTTCATTAGAAACAATAAACCTTTTATTCACACCACAAATCAACAACAAACAAATTTGAATTACATATGTAAAAAAACGTTCCTATCTTTTTTACTTTGGCGCTGTTAAGGAATCGAATCCGCAAATAAATCTAATCCTAGGCCACAGTGAAAAATCGATTCATCTGGATAAACTTTTTGTAGGTGCACACCAGTTAGTTCAGTTGTGGATCAACAATACCAAAGTTGTTTCATCTGGAGATTTCAATATGCTATCATTTTATTTTTTTAATTTAATGTAAATCAAATTTAATAATGTTATTATTAACCTCCGCAAGTATTTTTAGTTTTTATTATTGTGACAGCTGTTTCGGCGTTTAAGGCCATTTTAAAACTGTGGTCAATCCACATTGTGACGACTTGTTTATATGATTTTATTTACTCCCACTCCTTTTCAATTTGGACGGGTTTAAAAAAAAAAAAGATTTATTATTATTATTATTACGGCCATTTTCAAACTGGCAGTCACAATAATAAAAACTAAAAATACTTCCAGAACTTAAAAATAACATTATTAAATTTGATTTACATAAAATATTTAAAAAAATTAAATGGAGTTAATATATGTTGTCGCCATATCAGAACAACTATTACAGACTTGCCTCTCCTTTTTTAAATTAAAATCCTAATATACGTGTATTCGAGTAAACAAATACTGTTCTAGTTAAAATACACGCAATGCTGACAAAGAAACTTTTGCAAATAAAGCGATATTTTGAGATTCGTCCTTTTTGGATTTTACTGTTTAAAAAAAACGTGTTAAAAGCTGGTCGTTACAAATACTTAAGCAATGTATAAAACATGCTTTAAAAAATGTTACAAATATTTTTTCATTACTCAAAATTTTAACCGAATATCGAATCTTTCATTTAAAAGTTTCAAAAACTGTCAACCCTCTTATGATTAGAATTGTATTATCAAGTTATAGCGAAATTTGTGAAAATATTACGTAATTATTACATAAATACGTAAACAACATATTATGCGGAAAAGAATTCCTTATGAACATAATAAGTATACCTTTTATCTTAACATAGTGCTGTACTTTAACTTACTATAACGTAACCTCTTAGTGAACTTATTTTGCGTAATCCTTTTTTCTAAATAATCTTTTTATGTTTTGTTTTTTTCTTCCTCTTATTTTTCGTACATATTTTTTTGTTTTTATTATTATATCCTATGGAACGTATTGCATTGCACTACCCCTGCATACGTTCTGGAATAAATAACTATTATTATTATTAAAGTAACCAGTGAAAAACAAGGTAAAAAAGCTCTGCATATTTTATATCTAAACATGCACTCTAAATTCTGACAGAACGGCACCTTTTTTACGCTCTAAAATCAAAAGTGAATAATAAACATCGAACATTCGTTTCCATATCGTTCTTTAAAAATATCAATATCTTAAAAAATCACATGCAAATCTCCTGAAATTGACCCTCGACGATAAAAAGTTTAACTGCGCTCACATAATATCTGCAAGTTTATGGACTTCTTCATACCGTATCCACTTCATTAGATGCAGAACCTGTTTGGATTCGTCCTTGCTTCTTTGGGTCATAAATATGAACGTGAATAATAATTGGCCGAATGGTTTCACAAGCATTTATATTCAGAGACTGAATATTTCTAATCGCCTAATTCTCACTTGTATCTATGTAAATTGCATACAATCTATTAAATATATAGTTTTATGATTTTTTTTTAACTAGAAAGCTATATTTCAAAATTTAACATAATTTGACAGAAACTGACTTAATCCTTAAAATATTTTCTTTGAAAATTGAATTAATAATGATAATAATAATTAATTGATAAACTAAAGTTCTTAAAAACTTAAGACAAGATTTTTGTGCATAGCACAAAGGGTAACAATTATTTTTATAAACAATAATTATTAGCCTGAAACACTCATCCAAATTGAAAAAAACCTTTCCGAGCAAAGATAAATGTCGCCGACAGGACTCGAACCTGCACCCTTCTGATGTCCGGTCAGATGCTCTACCGTTGAGCTACGTCGGTTTATCGCAAACCCGCCAAGTTAATCAATATATACTAGTGTTTCATTCAATAATTACTGTTTTTATTATATTATTTTCACCTGTAAACAACCAACTTTATTAGTATGAGAAAGGCTTGTAACGGCTAAATCCCTCAAATAGATGGCGTCGAGACAAATTATGTCTACATTTTATTGGTGAAAATTGCTTTGACTTTATTAATTTAAATTATTAATTGTTTAGTTTTATTACAGTTTTTTTTATTTTTTTATTTGAGCGGGTAACATATTTATACAGCTAGGAATCATGTGAAACAAGGATTGAACCCGTGACGCCGATGCCTCGGTGGAAATCCGACGCATTGGACGCTTTACTAAATAACCGCATCAAACAATTAATAACAAATATTTTGAATTGTAAATAAGGGTTTTAGGTACCCGTAGATCAGCTCTAACCGAGGCGTAAATCTTTTAGTTCCACCTTCAAGCAGGGCCATATCAGTCTTAAGTGTTTAACATACACCTTATACAGATCCGTCTACCCTTTCTACCCCATTGGATAAACAATACATATTTGGCAGCGCGTGTCGTCACGCACGTGTGCCCACGAGGGGCTCACTATTATTATTATCGCTTGTGGATTTAATTAAGGCCGTAATTAAAGCGGTGAGCGGGATCCGTATTTTGGTGCAGCAGAACTCTTGTGGTAGGAACCTTCGTTGTAATTTTGTGAGGCTGTGGCAGATGGAAGGCTGCGTGAGATGGAACTATTATATTTGAGACTTAGTGAGTGGCATATTTTTTCTTTTTATTTTTATTAAGAAGCCTTATAACATTGTTCCAATGTGTTATTTGGAATTATACTGGTTTCATCCTGGTGCATTTTTATTGCTTTGTAAAACCGACGTGGTTTAAGAAACATAAGTGGATCGAAATTTTAAATAACCTACTGATGTGTACCCGTCCTTGCTCGTTTTTTATAGTTAAGAAATTGTGGATTCTTGCTTGTCCTTTGGGTGCCATAATTGTTTTGACAGTGAACTAATTTTTTTTTTTTAATTTTAAACGTTATACCAACAATTTTACATATTGGATTTCATTCAAACTACTCTCTAAACCTTCACGGCACTAATAAGAATGAAATGTGCTATTTTCAGCGAAACCAGTCTAGACATATTAGAGAAAATCGAGGACAGACAAACATTCTTTTTTATATATAGAGATTTTATAGACAAGTATGTATGTTAAACATAAATATATTTTAACAGTTTCAAAAATATATTTATTTATCGCATTCGAAATTAATTGTGTATTACGTTTTTTCGCGGGCTGTGTACATTCAATTATCGATTTTTTTTCTTATGTTGGTACACATATGTTTATCATATGTTAGCATTATCAGCCATTTTGGATCAGTGGTTTGTTTTTGACAACTGGAAAGGTTAGTCTCGTTTTTGGGTGTTCTTCGATTTTTTATTTAGGTTCGTTTTCTGAGGCATCATCAGTCCGATTGAAGTGAAATTTTGGATTTGCTTTATTTTCTATATCCCCATCAGCATTTCTTCAAAAAAAATTGATGCTTTTTAGAAAAAAAATGTTAATAATTGTTAATCCTATGGAGGAATTTCCTAGTTTTGGTCTAAACTTGATAGCCATTTTCTGGGGCATCATCAGTCCGATTAAAGTGAAATTTTAGATTTGCTTTGTTTTCTATGTCCTTATCAGCATTTCTTCAAAAAATCCAAAAAATCGATGTCTTTCGATTTTTTACTAAAATAATAAAAAGTAAAAAATCGAGGAACACACAAAACGTGACTAACCTTTCCAGGTGTCAAAAACAAACCAGTAATCCAAAGTGGCTGATAATGCTAACATATGATAAACATATGTGCATCAACATAAAAAAAAAAGATCGATAATCGAATGTACACAGACCGCGAAAATTCAAAATTCACCTTTTCTTTTGAACACACCTCATACAAAGACAAAGAAGATTGGATATGGATATGGATCAGTTCCCCCGGCCCCCGTCCTCACCGCCGCCCAATTTCACATGACTCCTATCATTTGTATTAGCGTTTTGCAATATATCGTAAGGAATAAATACAGTTAGCATTTTTTCGTCTCTCAATTTAACATGTATGAAAACTTAGATCAAGCCGTATTTAGTTTTGATAATTTAACTGCATCTCTTTATATGGTCTATAAATAATGTGTAATGATAGCCTGTCCAAAAAAAAAGAAAAATGTCATAGATGTAATATAGGAACAATGTAAGAATAGGAAGTAAGATTTGTACAGCGCCCTTGAGGTGATTTTTCACAAAAACGGCGCTATAAAAATCATCCGATTATTATTATTATTATTACCGGAATCGTGCAGTGCAAACAGTAGTGGCAGACATGGCACAGAAGGGAGTATACACATTACACCGTACGGGAATGTGTGCGTAGATAATGCAAGCAACTAATTTAGCTGTGGCTACCACTTTCCGTGCCTGCACTGCGCGTTGCAAAATCAAACTTTAATAACACAATAAAAAAAGGAATTTTAACATATGTTATTGGTCGGAAATTAATCGCATGTCAGGATTTGAAAAGATTCTTTCCATAATTTGAACATTTTTACAAAACACAATTTTGAAATTATATTGTTTATTATATTATGCACATATTTGTATTATGGAAAAGTTCGGCTCCCGTTTAGGTGTGCGTGGGCCGCAGTGCACCTACCACGGATCACTTTCATAAAACACAAAGTCATACTTTAATCCCACAAAGAAAAACGGCACAGACCGTCGGTTGATCCAAGATGCATCATTAATCATTACATAATTATGTAACCTTAACTCGACCATGCCGCGCCGGTCAAGGCTTTATATTGCAAGGTAAACAAGGAACGGGCTTCGGATATGGAAAATATCTCAAAAAGTCATTCCATTCAAAAGTCAATCAATCTATGATGATGATTTTTACCATTAAGGGCGGTTTGTTTCACGGAATTACAACGTTTCGATAATATTCAAGTTCTGTTATTATTAAATAACGGATTACGGGCCATTTGTTCACAGTGCTTGAACAATAACAGAACTTTAATATTAACTTTGATGTATCGTTCAGGTTTCTCGAAACAACCCGCACTAAATGTAGATTGAAAAGTCCCAAATATGCACAGTAAAGTTTTGCTCTCTCGCAGCTTTTATCTTTTATGAATACCACACAATATTCTAAATTGCCCGAAACCAGCGGGAATGAAAATGAAAAGGGGAACAGAAGTAGATGAGGTAGAATAAGGTTGGGAAGTACCTGGTTATTCAGATCTGGGCACTGAACACGACTTATCCCATTATAATTTGACTACTGAACTATATTTTGTTGTTATATTTTGAGAATGAGATCTATTCTATCGATGTACCTACTATAATGTATTGTACACTTGCGTCATTATTATAATTTAATTTTTATCACAAAATACGTAAGCGCCCTTAAAGGCCGTATAAAATATAATAAATAATTTAAAGCAACGTTTCGATCCCGAATGGTGGACTTTCACCAGAGCGATACTGACTGAGAGTATCTACCACTCGGGAGCATACCACAAATATACCTACTATTTGTACTATACACTTGGATCCGGAGTCAAGTATCTTAATAATAATAATAATAATAATAAATGGATTATTTCTATAGCGCCGTTTTCGTGAGAAAATCACCTCAAGGGCGCTTTACAACATAATTTATCTAACCTATACCTTATCACTTAGACTTATATATAATAATTTACATATTAGATTAACTACTAATGGCTTACAGCTCAGATTTATAACTAGAAAATACCTAATTCAGACTTATAATTAGTGACTTACATCTAAGATTTATATAGATTGCGACTTACAACTTATACCTGTAGCTAGTGACTTAAAACTAGTGAGAGAGTCTTACAACTAACATATTTACATTTTAGAATAAAATATGTACAAAATATTACTATTTGGAAAATCAGAACATAACCCTATATTGAACAGCAGTGGGGCGAGTATGTATATGATACATTACAGCTGCATTTATATGCCTCTGATCCTTTTGGGGATAATATACATACATATATATGATATTAACCACTCGGCCATGGAGCCAATCAGAATCAGCTGGGTAAAATTAAAAATACATATTTATTGTAGATTTAAAAATAACAAAGCTTCAGATACACATTAAAAAAAACTTTTATCAGAGTAAAAAAAGCACTGTTAAAATAATCTAGTTGAACTTAAAGTAATTTCTATAAATACACTTTTTGTCCTTCGTAATCTAAACCTGCGGGAATTTCTCGTGTGATTTAATTCTTGATAAAGCAATACACTGCTTAATTGAGTAATTATTAATTTTATTGTTCAATAGACCCACAAAATTAAAATACATATTATCATAAATTATAAATTCCGGCATGACGATCATTTAACCCAGAATATATTAATATATTCAGTAGAAATGTTTGGGTTGAACAACCGTTCCGCCAATGTCATACATTTCATAATAAAATGATAGTTTTCCTTCACCAGCTGTTACATAAAAAAGGTGTATATTAGTTCATAGTTGATTCCGGGCTCATGTTACAAAATGTTATTGGTATGCCGTCACATTCGTGTACAAAAGGCCTTAAAAATATTTTAGAAATACGGTTTTACAATGGACATGGAAACAATAAAAAAAAATTAAAAAGGTACGCGAGAAACACTTAATGTTTATTGTTCTACTTATTGTGATTTGGCAATAATTCTTGTTATTTGTTATGAAATCCGGTAAATGTCAGTTATAACCCTAATAAAACATTTTATTAATTATTGCCCAGCAATATAATACATAATTATACAAAACCTCGACTGTGGGCCACACCTCCATATTAAACGCACATAGAACCATTAAACTTGTAGACATAATATTATGAGGGTTAGATGAAACCTGATACGCGCTCGCAGATCTCCATAATTCACAAATACTTTTAGCTTTTAATGCTTTGAAATATTGAGGTGAATTGTTTATTGGCAGGTACATACATACGGAATTTGAAATAAAATAAATAGTTGTAAGTTTAAAGCTTAATCCCCACAAGAAACTTATAAAAGATACTGTATTTGTTAGTTTTACAATAATATATTGTGTTTTTATAAGTTTCTTGGAGGACTTGAACTT